>LPNX010885740.1:0-95143 GCA_001517045.1 Pseudotsuga menziesii
TGGGAATTGATATGTAAGGTTAGAATTGAGCTACAATAGTTTCAAGTTGAGTTTTAAGAGAATTATTATTCTAGTTCATTTACAAGTAAGATGATAATGACGAAAGAAAGAAATCATCCTGAGAATTATAAATAGGGGATTGAAAGATGTTTTCAAAGCATATCATGGTTATTGAGATTACAAAGAGTATTAATTAGAGCTGTTGAAACATCTAACAAAGAAATGGAAAACTTGAGAAAATGGTTTCTTTTAGTTATGTGATTATTTTTCTCATATTGAGAAATTGAGGAATACGAAAGAGTTATTTTCTATGCATAAATGAGGCACCAAGATTAGTTTTGTAATACTAAATGAGGCACCAAGATTAGTTTTGTAATACCCTTGGTTTTGACCCCGGATGCATTAAAAGGTACACGATGTATATATTGTAATTAATCGTGGTGTGGAGCTAAAGGAAAAAGCCCCATCATCGATTTGGTTATGTATGTTTTGGCAATAGGGATAGTTGCCGATGGTAAATCGTGCTATCTAGCACATTATAGTTTTGGCATCATGTAAATACGCATATCAATTAAAATAAACCTACAGCCAGCTATGACGGTGCAACGTTAAATGAAAATGGCATGATTCCTAAGGTTAGGGGTGTTAAACTTTCATATGCTTAGCTAAAACATCAATACTTCATTTCATTTTCATAACAAAAGCATATAAACAGGATCACTGAAAGATAGACAAGCACAACCATACAAAAGGAACACAAAGATTTATCCTGGAAAAACCCTAAAGGGAAAAACCCAGCGAAAGCTTCCTCAATATAGATGCCCCAAAAATATAAAAGATAAAAGATAAAACTAGCAAGGAGATCAAAGCCTGATCCTCCACCTTCTCTAGCTACTTCTCTTCTCCACTAATGTGCTACACAAGTGAGAGTGTGTGTTCCAAATGAGGAGCACTACACCTCTATTTATATTCATCCGTTCACTTAAGTTAACTCATCTGTCATGTAGGCTTGAGTTAATCATGTAAGCTTGAGTTACACATGTAGGCTCAAGTAACCACACTGGGGTGCTAATGACCCACCTTTACAATTAGAGGGGACTTCCTCATGACTCTTATTAGTTCTTCCGATTAGGAGCATCGGGGTACAAAGTAATACAAGTGGTTCTCCCGGTAGGACCATCGGGGACCACAAAGAAATACATATAGAATATTCTTCGAAGTTACAATATTTCAACACTCCCCCTTAACGAGAAGGGTATTCTACAACAACATCAACAACAACAATAGTAGGAGAGAGATAGAGGACATCATCAACATCATCAGGGTAATACATCTATAAATCATTGGAAGCTTTTCAACATCATGTAGCCTTCATCTTCAATCTTTAGTCTTCAGCATCATTAGTACTTTGACCGCTTCGATCAGCAGCATCTTGACATCTTTAGCACTTTGACCTTTCGATCAGCAACATCTTCAGCACTACTTTGGCCTTTCGATCAGCAACAACATCATCATCATACTCTGATCTTTCAATCAAACTCATCATTATCATCATCCTTTGATATTTCAATCAGAACCATCATCAACTGAACATCATCATACTCTAACATCAACTCATCATTGTATTCTGATCTTTCGATCAGTACGCCATCATCATCATACTTTGATAATACGGCATCATCATCATCAAGATCTCATCATCATCACATTCTGATCTCTCGATGAGAAACATCATCATCATCATCACATTTTGATCTTTCAATCAGAAATATCATCATCATCATATTTTGATCTTTCGATCAGAGAACATCATCATCAGCAACTTCTGATCTTTCGATCAGAGAAACATCATCGTCATCATAAAAACATCAACATCATAAAAACATCAACATGATCCTTCCTTTCTGAATTACGGGATTTAGGTCTTTACGGAGTTACCAATGCTCCTTCCTTTAGGAATTACGGGATTTAGGTCTTTACGGAGTTAATAACGATCCTTCCTTTCGGAATTACTAGATCAACACATTTGTGGAACTCAGACAATCCTTCCTATTGGAATTACGGGATCAACACATCTGTGGAACTCAGACAATCCTTCCTATTGGAATTACGAGATCAATTCAATGATCATTCCTTTCAGAATTACAGGATTTATGTCTTGACGTAGTTACTAAAATCCTTCCTTTCAGAATTACGGGATCGACATAGATGTGGAACTCAAACAATCCTTCCTATTGAAATTATGGGATCAACACATCTATGGAACTCAAACAATCATTCCTATTGGAATTACGGGATCAATTCAATGATCCTTCCTTTCGAAATTTCAGGATTTAGGTCTTTACGGAGTTACTAACGATCCTTCCTTTCGGAATTACGGGATCAACACAGATGTGGAACTCAGACAATCCTTCCTCTAGGAATTATAGAATCAACACACGTTCTCAAGTACTGAAGTCACCGGATCCGTTCTAAACCGAAATTCATGGATGATACAATCCTACCACATTCACGGGGACCGAGATCTCCGGATACATTTTGAACCGAGGTTCAGGGATGATGCAATCCACCACTTTCATGGGGGCTGAGACCTCTAGATACATTTTGAACCAAATTTCAGGGATGATGCAATCCTACCACTTTCACGGGGGCTAAGACTTCCAGATACATTTTGAACCGAGGTTCAGGGATGATGCAATCCACCACTTTCATGGGGGCCAAGACCTCCAGATACATTTTGAACCAAAGTTCAGGGATGATGCAATCCTACCACATTCACGGGGGCTGAGACCTCCGAAGTTCAAGGATGATGCAATCCCACCACATTCACGGGGATCGAGGTCACCAGATCACTTTTGGACAGATGTCTCGGGATGATACAATCCCTCTTCATTCTCGAAGACCGATGTCTCTGGGTCACTTTTGGGAAAGTGCCTAGGGATGATACAATCCCATCACATTCTCGATGACCAAAGTCACTGGATCACTTCTGGACACATTTCCCGGGATGATACAATCCCTCTTCATTCTCGAAGACCGAGGTCTCCAGGTCACTTTAGGGAAAGTGTCTAGGGATGATACAATCCCATTGCAACCTCACTACTCCCCCTTTCGAGGAAGGTCTTTCTGAACCACACCAAGCTTGTCTCGAAAGTGTTCGAACTTTACCCGAGACAGAGGCTTTGTCAGCGCATCATCATCTAAAACATCTTCATCTACATCTTTATTATGTGAATACTAAACTATCACCATCTGTATCTGCAGTATGTGAGTACTGAAAGCATCATCAGGTCACCATCATCTGCATCTACAGTATGTAAATACTGAAACATCATCTATATCTTCAGTATGGGAATACTGAAATCATCATCATCTCTATATTCAGTATAGAAATACTGAATCACCATCATCTATATCTACAGTATGTAAATACTGAAACATCATCCTCATCTTTATCTTGAATGTAGAAATACCAGATTTATATGTGTTACGATAGAACACAGGGTTCTATGTTATCACAACTCTCATTATCACATAGAATCAATGTAGTATCCATCTTCAGTTCAAAGAGACCTGATATCAGCTTCCGAAGCCATATGGATTCACAACTTAGTAGAGCAATCTGTTATGTATTCTGCTTCAGCCATGCTATGAGAAACACTGGACTGTTTCCTGCTAAACCATGAACTCATAGCAGACCCTAAACAAAAGCATCTACCTAATGTGCTTTTCCTGTCTGAGATACTTCTGGCCCAATCTACATCTGTGTAGTTATACAATCTATACTCATGGCTACGATCATAATATAAACCAAAGTCTATAGTCCTTTTCAGATATCTCATCACATGCTTTCCAGTTACTAGGTGAACCCGTATTGGTTGAACAAGATATTGACTTAAGGTGTTCACAGCAAAAAAAATGTCTGGTCTGGTATTTATTAAGTACATCAATGACCCAATGATCTGTCTGTAATGAGTCATATCCACTAACTCTGATGAGTCATCAGCTAACAGCTTCAGGTTGGAGTCCATGGGTGTGGACATGACTTTGCATTCCAACATATTGAATCTCTTCAATATCTCTACCGCATACTTTCCCTGGTTGAGAAATATTTCTTCTGAACTTTGCCATACTTCTAGACCTAGGAAATAATGCATTAACCCAAGGTCTTTCATCTCAAATTCTTCTGTTAGTTTGTTCTTGATTTCCATGATCTGTTTCTCATTTCCTATCAAGGATAAGTCATCCACATATAATAACAGGATGACAAGTTCATCTTCTACAACCTTGAGATAAAGGTTAGGATCAGCTTTATTCTTGGTAAATCCCATGCTCGACAAGAAACTATCTATTCTTCCATACCAATCTTTGAGAGATTTCTTCACTGGAATCATCATCATCTCTATATTCAGTATAGAAATACTGAATCACCATCATCTATATCTATAGTATGTAAATACTGAAACATCATCCTCATCTTTATCTTGAATGTAGAAATACCAGATTTATATGTGTTACGATAGAACACAGGGTTCTATGTTATCACAACTCTCATTATCACATAGAATCAATGTAGTATCCATCTTCAGTTCAAAGAGACCTGATATCAGCTTCCGAAGCCATATGGCTTCACAACTTAGTAGAGCAATCTGTTATGTATTCTACTTCAGCCATGCTATGAGAAACACTGGACTGTTTCCTGCTAAACCATGAACTCATAGCAGACCCTAAACAAAAGCATCTACCTAATGTGCTTTTCCTGTCTGAGATACTTCTGGCCCAATCTACATCTGTGTAGTTATACAATCTATACTCATGGCTACGATCATAATATAAACCAAAGTCTATAGTCCCTTTCAGATATCTCATCACATGCTTTGCAGTTACTAGGTGAACCCGTATTGGTTGAACAAGATATTGACTTAAGGTGTTCACAGCAAAAAAAATGTCTGGTCTGGTATTTATTAAGTACGTCAATGACCCAATGATCTGTCTGTAATGAGTCATATCCACTAACTCTGATGAGTCATCAGCTAACAGCTTCAGGTTGGAGTCCATGGGTGTAGCCATGACTTTGCATTCGAACATATTGAATATCTTCAATATCTCTACCGCATACTTTCCCTGGTTGAGAAAGATTTCTTCTGAACTTTGCCATACTTCTAGACCTAGGAAATAATGCATTAACCCAAGGTCTTTCATCTCAAATTATTCTGCTAGTTTCTTCTTGCTTTCCATGATCTGTTTCTCATTTCCTATCAAGGATAAGTCATCCACATATAATAACAGGATGACAAGTTCATCTTCTACAACCTTGAGATAAAGGTTAGGATCAGCTTTATTCTTGGTAAATCCCATGCTCGACAAGAAACTATCTATTCTTCCATACCAATCTTTGGGAGCTTGCTTCAGGCCATAGAGGGCCTTCTTCAACTTGCATATGTGATTCCATCTGGCTTCAACTTCAAATCCTTGTGACTATTCGATGTAAACCTCTTTCTCAATCATACCATTAAGGAAGGATTGTCTTTACTTCACCATGGAAGAAACTACCATGATAGTTTTGAAGGAAGTGTACCTTACTTCCTAGAGTAAGTGTCTCTTCAAAATTAATTCCCTTTTTCTGAAAGAAACCTCTGGCCACAAATATTGCTTTATACTTCTTGATACTTCCGTCAGCTGCATGCTCTATTTTGTATATTTGGAGGATACAATACTCTTTCCTTCGGGTTTGGGAACTATATCCCATACATCATTCTAGTATTCTTTTATCATAACATCTTCCATGAGTTCATCTTGTCATATCATCAACATATCCTAGTATTTTGTATTCAACTTTGAAGGTTGGAACCCACTTTACTCTTGGTAAAGTCTTGATCTATCAAGAAGTTGTCCATCATGTCGTACTGTGTCGAACTTAGATATCTTCTATAGTCACTCCCCCTGAAGTGGAGTATTATCTTCCTTCTTCATTCTGTACAAGTGGTTCTATGCTTGATATATACTGGTCAATAGAGTATGTCATGTCATAGTCTATTCTTTCTGAGGAAAATCATGAACCTTTCTTTGTACACTTGTTCTTGTAGATCCATATGGAGGATACTATGTACTTCCCTTTATGTCTCAAAATCATATCGTATACATCATTCCCCATGATCAACTGTTATTCTTTGATCATAGTTTCTTTTATAGCATTCTTTTATTCATTTTGAGTTATCTCTCATACCCATGGTGGTCTTCATCCTTTGAGGTGGATCTACCGCTCTCTGAATCTCTTTCTTCTGTCATGGTGTCTCTGACCCTAGGAGCTTCAGATTCATGTTTATTGAATTGTCATCACTTGTTCTTCGGAACAAGTCTCGTCCTTCTTTTCTTGTAAGAGGTTGTATAGGACCTTTCCTACAATTCAAATGCACCAGTTGGATGGTTAGAACTATTTCATAAAACATATGCATAACGACAAATTCTTATGCATCATGCAACTATTTAGCCAATACAACATTCATCCATATTTCATAGAAACTTTCTAGATGCCTTTTATCTCTACCATGACATCATTGAGATTGTGCACTAATCCAATATGTCAGCAAAGAGGTTTGATAAGTAGCACTGGAGAGTTGTATAACGCCATGAGTTACTTACCCATCACATTCATATTAGTAGTATTAATGTAAACAATCTATCATGCATAACACATCAACTGAATACAAGCAAATGCATAACAAAACAATATCATGAAATGGCAATTGAATACTTATATTTTATTTGTTTCGTGGGTAGAATCCATCTTGATCATTCTGCTTTATCATCTTCTTCATTCATGAAATCATCATTTATTATCCAAATGATAAGATGAATAAGAGGTTCTTCAAGAATTGATTTTTTCATATTCCTCATCACTTGAGGAATCTTCTTTGAATGGTGAGAGCTTGATCTTCAATTGCCCCCATCTTCTTCTTCTCTTCTTATTAGTCGAGCTAAAAGTAATCACTTACTTATGGCATACATTCTTCACATGAATGAATCCCATGATCCTGGGAGGCCATTCAAGGTGGCTATCACCACTTCTACATACTTCTTCCTCTACCGCTTCAAGTTGTTCTGCATTCTGGATCTTCACATTCTTCAACCGTATTCTTAAATCCATCTTCTAATTTAAGTTCTTATCTTCAAATAGCTTGATCAAGGAATCAAACATCTTCGGTGTCTTTAGGGAAGACACTTGTGGTATAATTTGATCCGTGATTGAATCAACAATGATCTTCTTGTCCTTGATCAAGTTCTTCTTGTGTAAGTATTTGAGGCTCATCTCCTTCTAGAGCTGGAACCTCTCTACTCATGTAGGTGTCTAATTCATTTTCTTCAGAGAGATCAAATACTTCCATGCTTGGAAGTTTTCAACTTCACCAAGCTTATCATCAATCTGATGTGATAGATCATTTTGAAATGAGAACCTCAAATGCAAATAGGAAAACATTAGATCTTACCGATTTGAGGTGTTCGTCCTACCTCCGGAGCTGGATGATCTAGGATTTGTCAGAGAAACCCTAATTTTCAAAACTTGGAATATTTCAAATCTAATTGGATAGAAATATAGATCTCTTCAAATGGAGCTGTCCAATGTACTCCTTTTCTGAAAACAGTGGAGGGAAGCTCCCAGAACAGGAAGCCCTAGTTTTCCAATTTCTTTTGCAGAAATTCATGTTATTGTTGCTGTGATATCTCCGCAATTACTGATCCTATATGTCTAAAATTTCATAATAAGGTAACCTAACATGTCCCTAATCCAAAAACACAATTTTCATTAGAATTGGTTTCACCAATTTGAATTTATGATCATTTTACCAAGGTGACCTGTTACAGGACTGTTCAGAATAGTGCAGTTGTACTGCATGCCACATGTCACTGGTTCATCTTCAGGTTCTAAAATTTGGATCAAAGAAATTAAAGGCTGTGATATTTCTAGAACATCTTTAGGAATTCCATTTGGACCTCTATATCCCATGCTAAAACAATTCACCCCAGGTGTCCTGTTTAGGGATGAATTCTGGAAGAGGCTGGAACCCTAACTTGGAGGGATCATATCTCCCGGAATATAGTGAATCTAAGGCTTAATGTCGGACACAATGGAAATAAGGATTTTATATTCAGTCTCTGCAATTTTCAACTCCTGATCCTTCGCCAATCTCAGGATATAGCAAATGTACCAAAACTTAGCCGTTTTAGTATTTAGGGTTTTTCCAGATCGGGGTCAAACTCGGGTTTGACTTTCCCAGAGTTTCACCCAACCAAATTTCTTGATCCAGGTCTCTAAAATTCTATTTTGATGAGGAGAACAATCCTATGTTGGGCTCACTCAAAATTTCTTCTTCTGTAGAAAGCCCTAATTTTCCGCACCAAGAAAGATGTGCCCTTCAATGGAGAGTCAGTCTAGCCTTCTTTTGCTGATCAATCAAGGATAGAGACTGAAAAAAAACCATATATTATTTAGCTGCACAATGTCTTCTTTCAAGGTGGCTCTGATACCATGTTAAATTTTCATATGCTTAGCTAAGACATCAGTACTTCATTTCATTTTCATAACAAAAGCATATAAACAGGATCACTAAAAGACAGACAAGCACAACCATACAAAAGGAACAAAAATATTTATCCTGGGAAAACCCTAAAGGAAAAAAGCTAGCAAAATATTCCTCAATATAGATGCCCCAAAAGATAAAAGATAAAATATAAAACCAACAAGGAGATCAAAGCCTAATCCTCCTCCTTCTCCTTCTCCACTAATGCGCTACACAAATGAGAGTGTGTGTTCCAAATGAGGAGCGCTACACCTCTATTTATATTCATTTGTTCACTTAAGTTAACTCATATGTCATGTAGGCTTGATTCAATCATGTAGGCTCGAGTTACACATGTAGGCTCAAGTAACCACACTGGGGTGCTAATGACCCACCTTCACAATTAGAGGGGACTGCCTCATGACTCTTATTAGTTCTTTCGATTAGGAGCATCGGGGTATAAAGTAATACAAGTGGTTCTCCTGGTAGGACCATCGGGGACCACAAAGAAATACATATAGAATATTCTTCGAAGTTACAATATTTCAACAAGGGGAGAGTTGTCCAACCCGTGGGGGTCATTGGGAGTTTTCCATGTGTCACCACCCTGTTTGTTTTGCTCATCTTCCCTTCTCTCATCCAACCACCGCTTGAATATTCTGCTGAGTTATTAAGGTAGTTATTGATGGAAGTGGAGGGTGGGAGGCCTGTCAGTATTTGCCACATGCTCACTCCACCAGCCGTATCTCCACCTTCACATGTGTAATGAACCATCACTACGCCACTCTCTTGGTGGTTGGGGTTCACTCTCATGTAGGAATGTGCAGGGGGGGACTAGTTACCAGTATGTGGTTGTGTTCTTTCCTCCTGACCATGCATAGAGTCGGTGTTTTTGCCTCCCCCATTGCTGGACTATGAAGGATCTATTTGGTTTTCTTTTGTTGTTCGTGGGCTATTGTTTTCCATATTTTGTTGGCCACATCCTTTCCCCTCACGTACAGATTAATTGAGAATCAGTTCTTTTCCCATTTCTATCTATGTAACTTTCTTCGGCGTTTGCATTAAGGAATTGTGTGCTATGGGATTTTGGATGTTGGACGGCTGTTGATTTCCACATTCGTTGGCTGAGTTTTCCCATGTCTATGCTGGGAGTTTTGCTTCTTCCCCAACTGTGGACTATGTAAGGTTCTTGTCCTTTCCTTATCAGATTGTGGTCTACGTTTATGTCCTTCTTTTGTCCAAGATTGAGAATCAGACTTCTCCCTTGTTTTGGGACTGTGTAATGTTGCCATAGTTTTCATTGTGAGTTTGGGCTGTCGATCTACCCTGGTTTTGGGTTGTTTCTTGGTTGCTGAGGCTACAGACATCTTTTGGGGATTGTTGTTGAGTTGTTTTGGCCACGCTAGGGCCAAGAACAACTATGGAGCGTGGTTTGACCTGAACTGTGTTTCACCTTTTGTTTGGGGTTGTCACCCTATTGTCCTTTCCTTCTTCACAGAGCTGTGAGTTATTTGTTTTACTGTGAATTGCAATGGTTGGTCTTTGGACTATTGAGAGTGGGATTAGAGGCTATTTATGCTTGAGAAAATTGGTATTTGAGGCCACCAACTTAGCATTTAGCTTTTCCTAACTCCTTGAAGGCCTAATAATACCTACTTTGGGGAATTGGTTGATTGGTGTACCTTGGCTGTGTGTAAGCCTACTTTGACCCTTACTCCTTGAGGAATCATGCCCAGCTCGGGGGTGGCAGTGTTGCTGAGAGATTGATGAGCACACTGGCCTATGGTTGGGTGGAATGTTGCAGCAACGTAGCTGGTTGCGAGACGAGTTCTTATCAGATGAGTATTCATGTCCATTTTACTTCTGCAACTATATCTATTGATCAATGAATATGATAAACATGTGGCATGCTTGAATGAATGTATGGTTGCTTCTGCTATGTATATGAAGGATTATGCATCTTAGTATGTATTATGTTTAAGTTTTTTTTATTTTAGCATTATATGCCTGTTCATGTTCATGGGGTTGTTTTCCCATATGTTTGGTGTTAGTAGCATCCTCTTCGTCGGTCAGAGGGTTGGGGACATTACAAGTTTTCTTGCAAGTGTGTGGTTAAAAGGATTTTTATCCCAGTTGTAATTACATTAGTTACTACAGTTTTGGAATTGCTATTAGTCAATTGAGGTAAGTTTAGGTATAATTAGATTGACTGCAAAACCACTCCTACACTTGTGGTTTTGGTGTCTCATAGTTTACTTTCTAGGGTTGACATTTTATGTGGTATATTTATAGTAATATAATTAGCTTAACATTTTTGGCATCGTTACGGGGAGGTACTAAAAAGGATTGAAGAATAGGTTTTGTGCTGGTTTTATTGGAGGCAAGGAGGAGATGTAACTGTAAGATGAGAGGTAAGAACCTACACATCTGTTTAACCCATTCCTCCAAAACCTTCTTCAGTAGTTACTTTTGAAGCAAGTGTGCTTTTGATTCTGCACTGTGCAAGTGTGCCTTTACCTCAACCAAGTGCGATATTTCCATTTCAAGCAAGTGTGCTTTTATTTGAGTAGTTCAAAAACATGAGAGTACTTTTGATGCTAGTGTGATGCAAATGAGTATACCTTTTCTTTCAATAAGAATGTATCTTATTATTGCAGTACAAGCTTAGAAGTTGTGGTTGGATTCAGTTTTGCAAAGGTTTATTTCGAATTTATTAGTGTGAATTTAGTTTTTACACTAGGTGGATTTACTTTTCAAATTCTTGGATATTCTAGTAGACCCCCCTCCATACACTAGGAAAATCCAAGAGCCAGCACGAAGAATTTTGGGGAAGCCAAGAAGTGGAGAAGAAGATGTTTTATTATTCCCTAGTTGAACTGTCTACATTTTAGTTCTTTGAGGATCCTTGCTTAATTGTAGAAGAAGTCAAAATATTAAAAGATCCCCTAGATGACGAACAAAGCTTAGAGCCTAAAATTAAAGAATTTCTTCCATGTTTAGTTCCTTTGAATACTCAGGGAAAACAGACACAATATTTTGAAAATATGCAAGATGTAACATGAAATAATGTGCAAGACAATCAAGGTATGAGGGTTTAAATAGAAAATTGGTTTCATCCCATTATCAAACTGGAGGATGACTCTCTTCTCCAATTGTTCTATGTGCCAGATCATAAATATTTGTTTGTTCCTCAAATCCATCCAGATATTCAGGTACATCCTCCATATGTGGATATGAGTATGATTTTGATTATGTTGCATACGTGGTTCCACTGGAAATTTTCCAATAACTGAAGGGAGGGCTATTTTCTTTGAAATATGGTAGGATAATAAAAAAGGGAATAAATACTGCACATAGTAAATAATTTTGAGTGCATTACAATAGTTATTCTTTATTTAATAAAAAATAAAGGAATAATGTGAATTAAGCAAGAGTAATCCAAGATGAAATCTTGCTAAAATCTTGAAATGAAAGAAGACTGTAATATCCAGATTATGGGAATTTTCACTGCCTAAAATTCCTATATCAACATATAATTATGTAAAGGTAGGATAATTTGAAATTTTATAATAGGGGTTTATATATTTCCATCATTTCCATATTCTTAGCATTACTAAAATCCATGTGGTTAGCTCAGGAGCAGCACACATAATTCATGCTTGAATACTAGAATGCTTTTGTGTTACTAGAATTTTACAATGGTGACCAGATTGTTATAAGTAACAAGGTGGATGCAAATTCTCAGAGCAATCCTAGGACACTTTTGATCAGCTTCTAAGATTCAAGCATTCAGCTTGAGTATCTATAGATATCACACCACTTCCAGATTTTATGGGAGTATTGGTTCATCATCAGTTGTCGATTTGAGGTAATGATTTTTCTTACTTTTTGAAGTTTATTAAAAACAAAGGAATTTTTTCATTGTAAAGACAACATCTTGTAATGCTTGTTATATTCCTACCTTATGGTATATCTACTATATTATAACCTTTGTTTATGGTTTCTATATTGCATACCACCTTCGAACTGATGTCCACTTCTGTAATCATCATTTTCTTTTACTTGACCTGTCTATGTACTATCCATCTCACCTCCATAATTGGTTGTCAAATCATTTCCTTTCCTTGTACATATACTATAATTCTACACTGGACTATTTATTTGAATCATTGATAGGGATTCAAATGAATAATCTCTCTAGCATATTCTGACTTATCCTATAATCATTTCGCCAATATATCGAAAGTAGAAGTGGTTTGATTTCATTCGAAGAGTCTATGGGAAACAATCAGTCGAAGAAGAGTACATCGACATGAACCAGTCTCATTGGATGAGCTTGAGCAGACACCACAATACAATGTGTGTCAATCAATATTCAGTAATACAATATGGCCAAAATTCTTTGCCAAATTCCAAGGATACATTCCTCCAGTTGCTTTGAAATTTTCCTTGGGTTTCTATGGAGAAGTGGCTCGAATCAGAGATGCTATAATCAAAGTAAATGAGAGGAATATCTCCCATGCCATTGGTTTTCCTATTGAAGGAGGAGAATGGTTTAAAAATCGGCCCTTGGATTGTAGACAATTTGCTTATTTTCTTCATAATAAGAATGAAGAAATTGACTAGGAAATAGGAGTGTTGTGTACACATCTTAAGCAAAAATGGCATAACCTTTTGTTTTTCCTATAGAGATATCTAACTTGCGAAGGTAAATATTTTATGACCTTTCAATACCATTTCCAATTTCTATTCCACTTTGAAGCTAACAACCATTTGAATATTCTACTCCATTTCTGTCAAAGTTTGGATAAGATGGCTAAACAGGTTCAAAAACGTCCTCATAACCCTTCTCCCATCCTTTATCATTACAGACTTATTAATATTCTTGTTGAAAATGAATTGCATATTCATAATGACTCTTGGGATGATTTTGTCAATCGAAATAATTGTGTTCCAAAATAGACCCATGATCAAGCTCTGAGCCTTTGTCAAGATGAACCCCATCCTTCTACTCATAGTACATACCAAAAAATGAAGACTAAATAATCCCCTGCCAAAACCTTTCTTGTATCTTCTCATTGTTTTACATGCAGTATGGTGAAGACAGTTTCCTCTACTCTAGAACCTAGTTTTCCTCCTCGGAATACAATAAGCTATGAGTTTACATGGGAACATATAAATTCCATACCCCAAGAAGGTGCTCCAATGTCAATGTGTGATGGTACAGAACTTAATACTGTTGATATTTATAAGTTAGACCCTCATCAATTTAACTCTGATATCCTTGGCTGCAAAGATAATATGGCACCAGATAAAATTGAAAAATAGAGTTCATCTTGAAATTTTATTGGTCATCACATATTAGGTAATTTGAAGAAAAAGGAGCAGGAATTTAAACAAATTCAGCAAGATCTCGATGAATTTCAAGTCTTAGATAGACATAGCAAAGATGAAAATGAGCAGCTCCAAGACTATAGTAAAAAGATACTTGTTGAGAATGAAACAATAGTTCTTCAAAATGGGAAGCTTCATAAGTTGGTTCAGAAATGGTTTAAAGTGGCCATTTCTTCTCCCGATAAGGGAGTGATAGGAGAATCCAAGTTAAAAAAGGATAAAATTGGTAAAAATTTGGATAGCCTAGCTACAACAACAACACCATTGGGTCAAACAATCATTTTGACTCAGTTTTGGGTTTCATTTTTTAGCATGTGTTGCTGGAAATTCTCACTTCCGACAAACAAGAGTTGTTTCCCTAGCCTGAATCCTTCACAGCTAGAACAAATGAGTGATAACAATAATAAGAACTTTCCTTAGAATTAATAGATGTCTGGAATGAGTCTTTTACCTATCATGTAGTATGATGTATCAACCTTCTATATTTCTAGATCTACACAGATATACCTGCAATAGACACATCACAACAAGAAACAAGATCAAAAGTACCAGAAAATGATCTAGAACTCTATATCAATGACTAAGGAAATTGATAACAAAATGAGTGATCATAACACAATACATTTTATGGGAAAGGAACCATCATTGCACTAACATAAAAGAAAAGAGATTACAACTATTTTTCCTTACGGTTGTGATGCCTCCTCACATGCCAAGTCTTGTCCTCAAAGCTTCAACTTGTCCTCTCTATTCTCACGCTAGATTTGGCTATAAATTAGGTGCAACACCATAAATTTCCTCCTCTAAACCCATGGGGGATGAAGTAGTACTTATATCCCCTGGGAGGATAGGGATGGTTGAGAAAATGGTGGATGAGGTGGAAGCGAGAACCTACTAGGGGGGATCTTGAGTCCAGCTGGTCCACAAGAGTAGGGATTGGGGTGCCAAAATGCTTATCTTTGAGAAGCTTCATGAATCTTCTATTTTTTCTTTTGAAACTCAAGCACCGCTCTTTTTCTATGGAGACAGAGCGTCATCAAGGCTGCACCGGTTATTGCTCAAAAAGTTTAGGCAGTGGTGCCGCTCATTGCCAATTGACAAGTGGAATTACTAAAGAGGGTAATGCTTATGTCATAAAGGGAAAAAGCAGTGGTGGAGACAAATATGAAAAATGAGTCATGGACAATGTCTAACTTCATCACTTGAGGAATTGACAAAATTTCTGGTGTTTTGGTTCTTAGTACATGATGGTGATGAGAATTGTGTGTAACAGAATTCCCCACATAGCATGAGGCTAGAGGCATATGATAGGTGAGAGCTTTGTAAGAACAAGTTATCACTTCGAGGCAAGAAATCACTTGATCGGAGATCATCATCAACCCATATTTTCTACAATACATCAATACTTTGACTCATATCCAAATGACTCCTCATCATGGCCACAGACAAATACAAGGCAGATCCATGAGAGAGATGAATAATCATGGCTACCAAAACAGAGTGTAGATCCACGTGAAAAAGAATCAAACTTGGATATAGCTGCCAAACATACAATGTAGATATATTTCAAATGGATGCAAATTTGAACAAAACCACGGCCATAGAAATGTGGATACATGTTAGGACTCGTAAAAATACTCCATCGCAACATGGGGAAAGTAATGAGCGCTTAATAGATGCCCAGGGTATTTGTCTCATCTTAGACAAAGTATGATTATATCCATGTGATTGCAAGGTCTTGATGTCAAACATGGTAGAAACCACTTGATTACTGGTTAATGATGAGAATTGTTAGTAAGTGTGAGGGATATCACCCTTGATATCAATGATTCCCAAGGTACTCTAGTACAATCTCTTGAGTGTGAATAGATGATTTTATTTCAAACACTCAATTGATTCTTTCAATAAAAGGTCAATGGTGTGAACCTCTATAAAAAATGAGCAAATATTTCATTGATGCATACAGATCTCAATGTACTTATTGTTCTTTTCTAAGACTAATTCTTGGATGATGAGTTGAAGCTGACAGGAATAGTCTCGTCGAAGGAGGGCCATGATGAATCCCGCATCGATGAAATGAAACTCAGAACAAATTTCTAGCATTTTGAGTATGACGTAACCATAGGACTGACTCAAAGGTAACTAACACAAAATATTAATTACAGATGCAAACTCTCAATATGACTTCCCTTTGAACATCGAGCGGCACGACCGAAGACTTAGAAGCATTGACTTGACCAGGAAGATACCAAGACATAATGCAATGGTGGATGATGCATTCTTTGAAAGACTCAAAGGATTGACATGACTCATGAAAGTGGATCAACATGGAAGCCAGATGAATACCAATTGACTGAAGGAAATGTAGACAAGTGCCATGTTCAAAAGTGACTAATAACTTCCATTACTGCAAATGAGATAGTTCACTTCCGTTAATTTCCCCATCATGATTGATGAGTGCCTCTTTTCATTTTTATGAGTTCAAAGAGGGTAACAAACACTCGTTGTAGCTTATCCTAATATAATTCCATTCTCATATGTTTCACAAACCTAAGAAATGAGGGGTTCATTCCCAAAAACAAGGTCTCTCAATGTTTAATTTAATGAGTCCATTCAAGGTTAACTCGGTATCATTCATGTTTAGAGAGTCCGAATGAAAATGAAAGAAGACTCCAAAAGGTCATTTTTCGTATGATTTAGTCTCTAGGGCCCAAAAAAGTATAAAATAATGCCCAACAGAACTCTTCTAGCTGAGATCAACTAGAGTATTCATTTTTCGTAATTAGTCAATCCAAACCGAAAAAGGGATAAACTACTGTCGAAAAGACAAATATTCAAGTACTTTAATGAGCGTGAATAAGACAAGCTCACTCAATGATCTTTTCACATTTAAGGAGTCTAAAAAGAGCTTAAAGAAGACTCCATTACGGGTTTTTTTCCCGATGAAGGGGTTTAACGAGTTTGAAAAGAAGCAAAAGTTGACTAAAAAAATTGGTGCTGATTTTAAAGAGCACGACCAAAATTTCAAAATTAGGCTCAAGGACTTTTTCCGTTTTATGTGAGTACGAAAAAGTAAAAAACACTCACTCATAACCAAAAGAATTTAACTTTCATCCCTACAAAACCTTTGAAAATACTATTAGACCTCCAAAATATTTTAAAAACTAGTTTTTATTGACTATGTAAAAGGAAATTTATTAATAAAATAATTAAAATGATTAAAATAATACAATAAACCCTAAAACATTTCATATAAAAACCAATGAATAGTAAAAATAACTTACCATTTCACTGTTTACCAAGTTGGAGAGCTATTTGGAGTCATTGGTGTGCAAACTTTAGGAAAATATTATGATGTCATCAAAGAGTTATTTTTCAATCCGTCAAGTCCAGGTAAGAACTAAACCCAATCCTAACATTTTTATGGTTTCATTTTTCCATTCCAATGAAGTTTTTTGGGGTTTTTACCCTAGGGTAAAAAACATCTGCATGGTAATTCTCTTTTCCTTTACGAGAAAGGTGGCGCCGGAGCAAAAATGAGTATTTCACATCGAAAAGGTGGTGCCACCACTCTATCTCAAAGAGACAAGGGAGGTGTCGCAGGATGCTAAAAAAAACTCAAATTTCAAGCCAAAATAAAGTTGTTAAAGTATTTTTAATTGTTCGACATGTGTTTTAATACTTCAAATTTGATTTTTGGTAGGTTAATTTGGAAACAATGGTTGTGTGGAAGGAGAGGCAAGATGAAGATGATAATTTCAGGGCTAGAGAAGATGCTGGTCCTATAGCCGCTTTACGAGGTGGTGGCCTCCTAATAGTTTTCCATGTTCCAAGCATGAGGTCTCATGTGAGATTACTCGAGTATATACTAAGAATGTGGAACCTGGAGTAGCAGTATTTAGAAGTGGGGTCCCATGTTCTTGTCATGGAATTAGGATACATATACTTCATTACAAGGTTATCTAGGAACAAGGCACCTATCTCACGGATAGGTCCTTGAGGAGTAGATGTCACAACATAGGAGCTCATAGATCGTCATTAATTTATAGGCACTCAGATGTCTGGAAAAAATATCCCAATCAAAGAGGTGATGGATTTTCCTCACCGCACAGTTCTCTTCACCATGTAGCAGATTTCAGGGAGCCAAGGGGGTCATCAGGCTTCCTGAGCACACATGATATATGCCTTGGAGGCTATGGCACTTATAGTATTTAACTAGGCTGAGGCTTTACTGAGTGTCTTCAAGAAGAAGGTGACTAATTGTCGGAAGGGAGAGTTCAAACAATTTGGCTATGGCACCATCTTGGTATCCTTCTTCTTCAAGAGGGTGCCTCATCTGAGGCCGTAGGTAGCTTTCACCAAGCTGAGAGCATGAGACCCTCACATGTTGTGGTGGGTAGAGATCATGGCCCACACTGGTGGCGGTGGGTCCAAGGTCAATTATCGGAGCACTTTTTTTCGTTGGTTGGAGGATCAACTACTCAAAATTGAGGATGATGCATACGTTGGTACTAACTTTAGAGGATACCCAGATATACCCTTACTAGCAGGTTCCCAATGGAGCAATATTGGTAAGAAGAATACTCAAGACATTGATTAATTTTTCTTTTTACGTTTTATAATTTTTATGGATGACGACGAGACTAAACAGTTTCATGTAGATGTAGGAGATGCATGACCTAGGGGTACCTCCCCAATCGATAGAAGAGCGGTGAGCTTCTTTTTACATAGAGGAGACGCTGATTTGACTAAGTTGGAGGAGAACCTCAACCGATTAACTCTATATATTCAAGACATTTCCATAGGTGACCTCCCTAGGAGGTACCAGAGGCATACTGTTGTAGTATCGGGTCGATTTGGACTCCTGCTATAGAGGGTAACAAGATCCATCATGTGTTACCATGAGAATCATTAGATATCCTACATCACATTGTAGATAGTGAAATCTATATAGCTTCAGGATTTTTCCATTTTGTATATCTGAAAGCCAGTGTGCTTTAATTAAGGTCTCGAGACCATATTTTTGGTAAAACACTATATATATACACATACATACTTATGTCTACTTATCCATGTTCAAATGTGGGATGATATTTATATGAGTTTTTAAGTCTTTTTATTGTTTATTTTTTTTACAATGAACCATGTTTTATTTATCAAAATTTATGTGTGGGAAATATACCAGTCCAAAATATAATTGGCCAATGAGTTTGCAATAGTGGTACAAGACCTAGGTGTTACAAAGAGAAACTTCCTATGGCTTCGGGTGTACCACAACAAACAAATAAACACGAGAAATCAATCCCTTCCCAATGTGCAAGAGAAACCAAACATCTAGCACTAAGGGATCTCGAATCATACCTTATTCCAGATGGTTAAAGTAGATCCCCATTGAGATTTTTCCAATCCTTCTTGTGTTAGCAATTTGTTCTCAAAAACAACAAACAAGACAAGCACACTATATAATATGGTGTTAGATCTACTCTAGAATATATAATCAACAATGTATAAGAAATTAAACACATCCATGGATTCAATATTTACTTAAATGCACATTATTGGACAGGAAAAGATATTACTATTAATCAAATCATAGATTACACAAGTGACAACCTCTATAGGCACATCTGTGAACTGGAGAAACCAAGTCCTGCATCTAGGCCTCTGCCATCTCAATCCTCCATATCTTGATAGCAATATAACAAGAAAGGAAAGCTTGGGAAGAAAACAAATTGCTCCAAAGGGACAAAGGGATGTAGACTCAAGTATATGCAAACTATGGCAACAATGGACTATAGTTTCGTTGCTCGTCAATTCCTCTCCTTCAATGTATCCAAGGGGTTCTTTATATAGCACTCAAAAGGGGTAATGAAGGGTCAAATTTGAGTGATCTCAAGGCATATTGAAAGCCAAGATTCAAGTGGTTCTGACACACATTAAGGAAAAATCCAAAAATATTTGTATTTATGTACACATTCTGATGTACATGGGTTTAAGGAAAAAATTCGCGTATACACACGAGCATGGGTTTAAAAGTCGTGTACAACAATAAACACATGTTTGTAGGGATGAAATTGGAAACATCAAAGTATAATATCAGTCCATGGGGTCTAAAGATTCTACAGAGGGAGAGGGAAGGCCGTGGGAAGGCCATAAACATGTGATCAACCATGTGTGGTAAAATTGACTATAACATGTGCCCCCTAATTTGTGAGGTCAAAGGGGTAACATGATGGCCGAAATATCTATGGTGCTCACAGAAAGTGACCAGAGGTCATCCCAGTCAAAATCGCGTGCATTTCCTCATGCTTAACTCCCATGTAAGAGGATCATCTTGAGAAACACTAATTATACCAAGGATTTCACTATCTCACTTGGATAGACACCTACTTGTTTTGTTTAGTGATATAGCAGAATTGACTCACAATGAACTATTCCGAGACCCTAAAACCTAATCTTGTTGATGCACCCTAGAAAAGAAAAGAGTGTAATTCATTTTATTAAGCGTTGATTTTATTTGGCTATGATTACTCAAAGGGTAATGGTCGGGAAACTTATGGTGTTATGACACAACATGAAGTAAAATGCACACCTAAGAAGCAATGCAAATGCATTGTATAGAATGAAAAATAGGGTATGCCACTATATGAGATGCATGTAAAATTATTCCTTTCTGAATGCCAATGCAATCCTTCATATATGAAAGCCTAAAATCCCCCACATAACTCTCTATGGCCTACACCACCCAAGGACACCATCTCACAACACTCATTTCACTCCATAAGACCTTCCATTTGACCTGCACACCTCCAAAAGATTCCAAGGATGAAGAAAAGGGATAAAAACCCCAAAAAAGAGCCCAAAATAGCCCCCAGGAGCTAAAGCCCTCAAAATGGGGCTAAAACCTTGAAAGGGGATAAAGTTAGGGCGAAAGGGGCTAAAGGCCCAAAAAGGGCGCTAAAGTTAGGGAGGAAGGGGATAAAGGCCCAAAAAAGGGGCTAAAGCCCTGACCAAGGGCTTAAAACCCTAAAATCCCTTGGAAAAACTATAAAAGGAGGGTGGGGGGGTCACTCTCAAAACATTCCTCACTTGCCTATTGTTATGCTTCCCGTGGATGCTTTGAGACATCTTTCTCTCAAACCACCCACTCTCCCCCTCCTCCATCTCCATCTCATCAATCCATTGCTTCCAAACCAAGAGAGAGGTGCTCCCATGAGCCATAGCATGGTGGCCCATTTCCACCTAAGTGAGGTATAATTTATTTTCATGGTTGTTTATTTGTTTTGTTTCCTAACGCTCATTTCTGTTTGCAGGTTTTCTCTATTGTAGCTTAGGTTTATTTTGCAAATTTTGGAGGCAGAACCCTAACCTAATGTGTGTAGAGGGGTTCAACAGTGCTTCATCTCCTCTCCTTTATTTTCTATCATAAAATCTTAGATGTAGTTTACAGTAGCTGCCATTTGCTTGTTCTTGCTTAGATTAGCTTAGTTTAATTCACTGCTCTGTTTATGTCATATTTCCATTCTGTTTTTTTTTTACTGTTTTCTAAGAGTAGGAACCTAACCTTGTGCCCTATAGGCACAAGGGAGCCATTCCTACTATTTTATTGAGGACAAATTCTCACTACAGCTTTGGCGACTCCATTGTGTTGATCCCACAGGATTCCTGGGCCAAAAATTTCAAGTTTTCAAGTTTTTTCCATTTTACCCTAGTTTTCAGAAATCTTAGGTTAGATCTATTTAAATATACTTTATTTCCTATTTTATCCAGTGCCAAAGCTTCTACTAGGATAAGTCGAGTCATACTGACCCTAGTACCGGTTACTGTCAGCCAGATCTGACCCTACATCACCAAAAAACCCCTTTTCAGAGTAGGTCGCTCTTATCGGGGGAAAAGGTGAGACTGGGGCACTCTTAATTGGCCAACAGGTGCACCCATAGTGCACTTAATCCTCAGACAGGTGTCACTTCAGCCTAGAATCTTAGGTTGCAACTTTTTTCGCATTTTGTGCGACCCCCTCGTTCGATTCCGAAAAAATCTCACGGCCCCCTGGCGGGATTTCGTCAGAAATGGGCAGCTTGTCACACAGAAGTTGTATTTAAGTTTGATTAATAGTAATTTTTAGTTTCAGAGGACTGTTAGTGCGGCCCAGCTGCCTCTGTCCACCATTATAGGTCTCTTTCAATTCCAGTTTTTATTTTTTGCAAATCAATCCATGAACAATGTGTATATGCTAAATCAATCATTAAGGATTAATAAAATCAACTAGTCTAACTAAAAGTACCTAAAAAATAACCATATTGCTGCCCCCTTCGTCCTCTACCTAGTCATCACCCTCCGGGGTATTCTGGGATACGACGAAGGGTAAGCTCGTATAGATCTAGGCACTCCATGGTATTTTTCCCAAACCACTAAAACTAGGTGACCTAGAAGGTAGAGGGGGTAGAGAAGGAGGGCGTCTCATGGCGCTAAGTGTCCTCCCTGTTGACCAACCTAGCACTTGGGAGGTGACCTGAGGATATATGGATGGGATTAGTCCCATTGTGTTGAGAGCCCAACACCTTCTCTTGGTTGAAGAAGAATATCATTAAGAGGTAGACATTTAGTTAGGCCAACAGTTCAGGGTTAATCACCATACTTGCTTACAAATTTATGTTTAGGTTTGCATACAAAACCATGATATGACCTTTACCACAAATTCATAAATCATATTGCAAACCAAATACCAGAACAAACAAGAAAACCAACACACTATACCAAATAATTAACCCAACTCAGCTCGTGACGCTGAGTAAGCCTTAAAATTTACCATATTTACACTAAGTTCAATCAATTCTGTAGTCTTTGAGGACGTAAGTCCCTGAATGCTTCAACTGTGGGAAGTAATTGGGCTTTACCCAAAAAATCATTGTGAGGAGTACCGCAAAAACCCCAAAGTAGTTGGCTGCTGAGAGGAATTGCCAAGTGAAACAGGAAACGACCCCTTCCGATTGAGTAGAAACACCCATGAGGAACAAGCCAAGCGCTGTATTTTGGAAGTCTTGGTGGCATAGAGACCACCTTCAGCCAATAGGAAGCCATTGAAACTGGGGTCCAAATCTCATACCCACCATTTTCATACACAAAAGTGAACACAATTGATCCTCCACGATCTTCCTCGCGCCTAAGAGGTGAACCACCACCATTTGGAACACTCAGTCGGCATCATCGTAGCTGTTCTCAATGATCTCCCACACCATCAGAGGGACACATAGCCTTTGATTCTGATTCAGACCCATATCAGTTTGAACCAGACCTCCACACCACACCATCAAGCCTTATGGCTACTGCAAACCCGGATCCATTTTTTGGCCTAACCTTAGCAAGTGGACCCATGTCCACATCACAACCTGTCACCCACAACTTGAAAAGTGGCCCAAGTATAGTCATGCAGACTATCATTAGCCAATTTCCACCACCAATAGTGACCAACCAAGCTAGCCCAGTGGTAATATGTGGGGGTAGTGGTCCCTCCACACACATTGCCCCCCTGCCACATAGGGGGGCAGTGCACCAACCACCCACATTGCCCCTACCACCATACATGGGGGAAATGCCCCTGCTACCCATACCATCCCACCCACAACACTTGGGGGCATTGGCCCATTTGCCGCCATGGTGCCACCATAAGCACCCCTAGCCATGTAGATGCATTATGCACCTACAAACCCCACCCCCATTGCAGCCCCATCCAACATCAACTTGGGGTCAAATATTCCCTTCATGGCTCATCTAAAATTGCCTGACTTGGCTATATTAATGAATGATCCCATCCGCCACCAAGATTTCTGGCCTCCCATGCCAACTAAGCTGCCATCGGACATCCCAATGTTTGAAGGCAAAGCTGGGGAATGTCCCCAAAATTATATAATGGCATTCCATCTATGGTGCTCATCCAACAACATCATAGAAAACTCCGTCAAGGTGAGGCTGTTCCAACGCACCCTTACAGGTGCCACAACCAAATGGTACATTGGGCTACCACAAGCCAAGTACCCCGATTTCAACTCCCTAGCCTTCATGTTCCTACAGTAATTCCAACTCCCTATCAGATATGATGAGGGGGTGGAGATCCTGCTATCCTGTCGCTAAAACACCGCCACTCACATCACTGATCATATCCATGAGTGGTGGCAGCGCCGCAACTTGTGTAAGATCCAACTTGATGACATGATATTCTTGGATTGGTTCCTCAAGACTTTGCTCTCACCCATCGCAAAGGACGTCGCATCTGAATGTCACTAATTGTTGGGGCACGCACCCTAACAGTCCTTAAGGTGGGTAACTCCACGGGTTTTTGGGAGCTTGTCAGCGGAGTTCCGGCTCAAAATAGTCTTAGGGGTGTCGGGGTTGAGTCAAAGTCCTCTTTCTGTAATAAACCAATGGTTTAATTCCAGGGTTTAGGGTTCAGGGCGTCCATGGTTTAAGCCCATGGTTTTGTAATAATGTGCTGTATAAATAGGCACTCTTGTAAATGAGTGAGGTTAGGATTTTTGTTTAAGATGAATTGATGCGAAGCTAAGGCTATTTTGTAAGAAAAGGTTAAGTTCCAGCTGTGTGCGTGGATGACCTCTGCAGCTGTGTGCACAGAGTGTTGTGGGTGATTAAGGAAATCTGCAGCTGTGTACGCAAAGGCCTGCAGCTGTGTGCGCGGCTTTGAGGAATTGAAGGGATCTGCAGCTGGGTGCGCAGATCAGAACTGTGGTTTTTGTAGAAATTTGAATAAAACACAGTTCTGTAGACGTAACCCCTACACTGGGGGTGAACCACGTTATATCTTGTGTCATGGTTCTGTGTGTTATTTCTGTTGTGTTCTTTCATGCATTAATAATTATATATCTGATAAGTAAAGATCGCTGCTAGATAATAACTTTGCTGTGAATTCCCAGTAAAGGGTTGCGCAAGGAAGTATTTGTTTATCTAACTACGAAGCTAAATAAGTGAATGTTAAGCTCTGTGATTTATATTTATAATCTGTTTAAAAGCTAAAGGCACAGTAGTATCCCTCTTCTACTTGCAGAAATCTAGTTCTGCGGCACCCCATAGCTGTTTTTGGTGAGACTGCAGCCTGTTCGCAGGTTGTTGCCGAAAGGGCCAACACTATGGGTCTTTTGTTGGTGCGAAGTTAAAGGTATAAAACCCGGGTCTGCCCTATAGCCCAACAAATTGGTTCCGTTGCCGGTTGAACTCAGTATCTGCTCAAGAGGGGTTTACGTCGTACCTCAAGGGATATGTTCTGGAGACCCTCTGTGAAGGAAATCAGTGATTGGATTAATGAGACTTATCTAAAATTCACTGAGCAAGAGAACAAAGATCCGCGTCGTAGTGCAAACGACTTTTTACAAAGGTATGTTTTTTGTGATGTTTATGACATTTTGTTTGGTAGTATCCACATAGAGTTGCACCAGTGGTTATCCAAGTTAACAGAGAGAAGGACGAAATTCCAAGAACGTCACTTTCCTGCTAAAACCCCCGCGAGAATTAATATACTGAAAAGGGTAAACAATGAGATATCCTGCGCTGTTGATTTTTGGACAACGCGAACCCTTGAAGAATTTGTGACTAAGTTCGCCATCGACACGAGTACTTCCTTTAGTGAAGCCGAGTGGCAGTTTTTCAAAGGACCAAGGGGTAAGTTTTTGAATTCATTTAGTTTGAGAATTAAAATGCTATTAGCTGAAAAAGGTATATTGCTCATTGAATCAGACTGTTAGATTTTGTATTACTAACCTATGTTTGCAAGTGAAAATACGTTCGACGAGAAAAGTGGGTTGCTGCGAAGTGGCAAAAGGTACAAGAGAGATTTTGGATCCTATTCCTAGGGTCAGCATACTGAGTATCCCCCTATAAATCCCGCAGATTCAGAACCCGAAGAAACCCCTTCTATTGGAAACCCTACGGTAACCCCGCAGCGAAGACCTATTTTCCCTGAGAACCTATCATAGTCTGAAAGTCACCCTAGTCCAAGTATTCCCGTCGCAGGTTAGTCTACCCCAGTAAGTTCCCCCCCGCCTGCTTCCAGTCCCCCTCCCTCCCCCCCTAGACCTGCGATGGCCCATATGAATGACGACATTAAGCTCCCTGTTTTCAAAGGAACTGGATCAGAGGATCCAGAACAGTTCTGGTTTTTATGTGAAGCAGTGTGGACTGCTAAGTCCATTACGGATCAAGATACAAAAAGAGCGCAGTTGGTTACTTCTTTCAGAGACCATGCTCTGACCTCGTTCATGAATTTCTGCAGCACTCAGAACCATGCATTTCCTGATATAAAAACAACAATGATAAAGGAATTTAAGAAGATGAAATCAGAGTCACAGTGTATCACGGAGTTGAAAGAGATTCAGCAGAAGCATGGCGAATCAATGTGGGACTTTGATCAGAGGTTCAAAGTTCTGCTAAACCAAGTCAGTTTTACCATTGGACCTACGCAGCACAAGTAATGGTTCATTGCAGCGTTGCTACCGCATATCCGAACTCCACTCATGCAACAGAAGGTTGCTGACCAGCAGGAGGCTCTGGAAATCGCGATGAAGCTTGAAACCGCCCCTGTCGCAGACAATTCTGGTATTGCTCAAATCCAAGTGCAGTTGGAAGCAATGGCTCTGGAGCTTCGTGATATGAAACAAGGAAAAATCGGTCGTGAAGAGGTTTGGTGTAGACAATGTCGCACAGAAGGTCATGCCAATGAACACTGTCCTCTGGTAAGAAATTACCTGAATACTGGTGTGCCAAACCCATTTACCCTGTAAGTTCTTTATTGTGAGCTTTGCAGAACAACAGGGCAGCATCAACCTGAAGACTGCTATCTTCTACAGAGGTATGGAAAAGTACCTAAGAACCCCTATTGTAAATTCTGTAAGTCCGTAGGACATAACAAAGATGAGTTCCGCAGTTATGACTTCATGAGAGAGTGCACCTACAATGCCTATCGAGTACAAAATGAGGGACCAAGAAACGATGGCTATGGCTACCGCGGTGGTGCGTCAGGTAGAGGTGCTTTTGGAGGCCGTGGTCATGGTAGTATGGCTGGCAGAGGACGCAGTCAGGTGGTGTGTTATAACTGTAACCAGGACGGACATCTGGCTCGTGACTGTCGGAACCTCACTATGACATGTTGGTATTGCCGGGCAGTAGATCATGTGATCGAGCAGTGCCCATAGTTGATAGCTAAGATTCAGGAAAGAAACAGTGCCCCTACTCAGAATCTTCAGATGATTTTCATCGAGCAAAGACCTGCCCCAGCCATTAATGTTGTTACCCGGAGCGGAGCTATGACGCACATACAGACTAAGGAGGAACAGCCCGACGAAGCTTGGGTTCGTAAGGCCCTCATGAAATTTCATGCCTTTGATATTGAAAAAGAGAAAGAGACATTCATGGAAGCCCAGAAATATTTTGTGGATTCTAGTGCATCAGTAGTACCTGCGCAACGACATCAGCAACAGTTGCCGCCGCAAGAAGCTTCGACGGATAAAGTAAGTAACCTGTCCTCCTTTTTACAGAGTTGTCTGAAACTCTTAAGAAATCAGAATGCTTTAAGTGATTTGCAGAATTTTATTGCTTCCTGCAAACCTCAGCAAAGTTCTGGTCAGGAAAAACCTGTTAATAGAGTTAGGAGAACTGGAAGGGAAATGAGATTGAATGCCCAGATAGGAGAATATGATATGACTGATGTTATTTTGGATCTTGGATCAGAGGTAAATGTCTTAACCAAACAGACCTTGGAACAAATGGGAAAACCTACCCTTGACTGGTCACCTATACAGTTGAGATTAGCTAATCAGCAGAAAATTGTGCCCCTAGGACGATTCCCTAATGTCCCAGTAGATATTGATGGCATCTGTACTGTAGCAGACTTCGAAGTTATTGAGATCATTGATGACAACAATCTCTATCTATCCTTGTTAGGTATTGAGTGGGAACTAGACAACGATGCAGTCATTAACCTTAAGAAGAGACAAATGATTTTCGAAGGGAAAGAGTTGCGAGTCATCATACCACTGGATCCCTCACAAGGATCAAGATACACAGAACCACTCAGAAACGAAGATCAGGATGTTCTAGAGCAAATCTATAATATCACAGCGAAGGAAGAATATTATATTGACCCTAGTACCGAAGGTATTACGGATTGGCAGTGTGACAACTCCTGTATGACGGACTCAGATGATGGTTTAGAAAACTGGTAGAACCGATTGTATGAGCTCCATGGACACAGATGTGCCAGAATTACCAAGTCTCTCAGATGGCTTACAAGATCCTTACCCATTTTTTATGGTTCGACAGACCCAGAAGAGTTTAGTGCGACATTCTTAGAACAGATACCGGATTCACAGACACGGGAGACTCTAGATTCATCATTCTGTGCCACCGCAGCAAGATGGAGGGATAACCATAAGAAGTACATTCCTAGTTGGGAAGCTTGTCAGAAATATCTTCACCTAAGATTTGTGGATCAGCTCCAGGAGTTGCGCAGCAGGTTCGATGGGTAGAGTGGACTGCAGGAACACTTGGAGCACTATTACGAAGCATGGAAAGATGTACCTCGATGGGCACATAGGCTTGTACATATCCGGGCACCTGTAGCAGAGAAATGGTATACGGAGGTCGGGCCTCATTATGCTAATAGGTCTGGTGACAAAGAAATCACCAAGTACCAACCTGTCGGATCGAAGCTCACAGTTTGGTCGCAGAATTTGTCAGGATGTGCCGAAAGTCAATATGGTGTCGATGGTCCTTATTGTGATGCAGCTACAGACCTTGCTACGCTGTAGCCCAAAATATGACCATTGGAACACTGCCAATTTGGCGATGTCGGTTTTTTAATTGCCTTAATTTCCTGTCCTAATGATATCCGCCGAAATCTAGCACCATGGCAATAGGACCTCTTTCATATTTGGCGCCTTCAATGTACATTTATGGCAGATTTGGTCTATGGATTGTATATGAAGACACCCGGGCACGGGGAAATCGTATTCTGCATTTCGTTGAGTTTCACAATTGAACCCATGTCAGCTGATCGTGAACTCCAGGACTTATTAAGAGAATTTGAACAGATGGCTCTGCAAAACATTTTCGCCCCCCCCCACCGGAGCCTGTAGCCCGTGAAGAGACTCTACCAGCACCGACCCCTCCAATGCAGACACGATCTGCCATGAAACATTTTAATCCTGAATTTTATTCTAAGAGGAACGAAGACAGACATAAGCAATCAGGGAAAACATTGGAGGATCCTGGGATGAATCCTCCTAGCTCAGCAGAGATCCCACTTGAAGGGGATGAGGACATTTCCCCGCAGCGGCCACCATATCTTCAGCCTATTCAACCAAGAGTTAAACCTCCTCGGCGGAGCACTAAGTTCACTATATGCACCCCTTCGCTGCCCCCGGGTGTGCATCTAGTTAGAACGATGACAGGGAAAATAGACCGGCTTAAGTATGTCGACCATGACACGAATGATCGTGGGAAGTTTCCATAGTTCACACCAGCCCAATACTTACACTTTCTTAAATATCAAGAGACTGGGGCGACCTTATTGGAAGTAAAACAGTGGGCTGCTGGCTTGGATCTAGCTGGTTTGCTGAAGATGCTCAATGTTCCACATTTTGGTCGCAGCACACAGGTCACCATCGTGGTCAAGCAGCTGCTAGCGTTAGTACATGACAACTACCTATGGATCGGTGACAAGAAAATTCTTATTAATGGTGAGCTCATTCATAGGATCACAGACTTTCCAATGGCAGGACCTGATCCGGGGACAGAATTTCCCTCAAAGCACGAAGATACAAAGCTCGCACAAAGCATGAAGGAGTGCTTTGGCCTAATGAAGGGGAAACGCGGGTATCACACTTCTGCGATTCAAGAGCAGAAAATTTGCCTCGCAGCTGAGCTCTTAGCATGAAAAATTATGCGAAAATGCAGACCAACTGAAGTGCCTGCCCCGGTCATCAGAATTGCTATCAACTGCGCCGAAAGGCTACAACTACAACTGGGCATCGTATCTTGCAAAGGAATTCCTTGAATACGCTTGCGACGTGCAGGAGAAAGGTAGGCCCTTCCACTACTCATGGTTGATTTTCCTCATCGCACTAGTAGGATGGAAAGAACCTACTGAAGCACAGTTTGCTGCTGTACCGGTGCACATGCCTGGCGCAGCTAGGTACGCATCGCTATGTGTTTCATAGGATAAAACCCACCAACAGATGACAAACTATGTATTTTCCTTTTATATGATGAGTATCTCGTATGAGATTATAAACACCCCACAGCTCAGTAATGAGTTTTTCTCTCAATATGATGGAACAGTCAATTTCAGGGCCGATATGCACCATATTTTTATCCAGGCTTGCGCAGATAAGAAGCATCAATGGTTTAAGTTGCCATATGTAGTGACTAAAGATGACATCCTCGCGGTAGTACAGCAGTGGCCAACAGAATGGTTAAAAGACGCAAGAACAAAACATAAGATTCCTGTCCCTCCTGTCACTGATATGGGCACAGGCCCCAGTCACACGCAGCAGCAAGACCCCCTCGAAGACAGTGACGAACAAACTGAGTCGCAGCAGACTGAAAGCAAATAGGGAGGAGATGGTGGAAATGAAGATGATGAAGAAGAAGAAGAAGACTCGGTTAAAACTACCTCAGACCCTAATAGGAAGCATAAGCGCAAGACACCGGAAGTAGAGGAAGTAAACAAACCGTAGTCATGCAAGAAAGGGAAGGCATCAAAGGCTAAGAATATCGATGAAGCGCCCGACTTGACAAGTGAGGAGATTGATGAGGCTTTGTCAAAATCCATCGAATTTCTCACTAAACAATGGTCAAAGTTTGCAGCTGCGCATCTGGATGCTATCACCGGTGTAGCAAAGCACATCTCGGAGCTTAAGGACTTAGCAGCGAAATCAGTGACTGTCACTGCAGTCAGTAGCACCCTAGTCAATGCGCAGCCAGACCTAAGGCAATGGCCGGCCAGAGATAACAAAGGACAAGTGTCAAGTGCAGCCATCATATTAACTGATGCAGTGTCTCGTGCGGAGATGAGCATGAAGGTTGGAATAGATTACACTAATATTCCCATGACAGAGCTACACCTTTGTCAGTTAGCAATTATGAAAGAAATCCAGGCACGAGACCAATATTCGTAGATGCAGTTAGAAAATGCCATAAGTTAGCAGCAGGGCTTCGTAGCGCAGCTAGAGGCAGCAGAGCAGAGAAAGAGGGACGCCAAACGAAAGAGGATTACACTAGTTTGAGTTCTGGATGAGGCATGTCGAAGTCTTCTTGACTTTGACGTGCAGCTGGTGGAAGAGCTAGAACAAAGATTAGTCAGGCTGAAAGACTATGCACAGCAGTCTCGCAGTGAAATTGAGAAGCTCAAAGCAGCACATGAGACTCAGATCACGGAGCTTCAACTGTGCATCCCTCCAGAAACTCCACCTAAGGTCAAAGAACAATGCCGCGCAGACATTCAGGCATCAGCAGTGAAAATTTCAAATATTGTGGGTAGCACAGCAAAGCTGCTCGAAGATAGTGTTGAGGCCTCGACCACCCTGCAGGAACACCCAGAAATAGGACAGCTGCAAGAAACCATCAAGCAGTGACAGGCAGAGTTGGATGCCATCAAAGAGGAAATTAAGACTCTACCACCTATGGAGAAAATGCTCAAAGTAAAGCGCAGCAAGGAACTCCAGCAGAAAATTGAGTCATGTAGGGTGAAAGTAACAGAGTTGGAAAACTCTATACAGCCACTTTTCAGTGAGGCTTTGGAATTAAGTACTGCTGTGGATAGCTAGTTCAAAATTTTGAAGGAATATGATGCATTCGCATAGGAAAAGGCCAGCGAAGTATCATCCGCAGTACTGTAGGAGTTGGTGGAAAAGGAGAAAGTAGCTGATGACATCATGCACAGTCTCAATACTCAGTTCATCGTCCTCACAAAGAAGCTTCATCCACCAGAAGATCAGCAGAGTGTCCTGGGATGGGACACTGGTGAGTCTTAGGGGCCTGTTGGGGCGCGCACCCTAATAGTCCTTAAGGTGGGTAACTCCGTGGGTTTTGGGGAGCTTGTAAGCGGAGTTACGGCTCAAAATAGTCTTAGGGGTGTCAGGTTTGAGTCGAAGTCCTCTTTTTGTAATAAACCCATGGTTTAAGTCCAGGGTTTAGGGTTCGGGGTGTCCATGGTTTAAGCACATGGTTTTGTAATAATGTGTTGTATAAATAGGCACTCTTGTAAATGAGTGAGGTTAGTATTTTTGTGTAAGATGAATTGATGCAAAGCTAAGGCTATTTTGTAAGAAAAGGTTAAGTCCCAGTTGTGTGCGTGGACAACCTCTGCAGCTGTGTGCGCAGAGGGTTGTGGGTGATTAAGGAAATCTGCAGCTGTGTGCATAGAGGCCTGCAACTGTGTGCGCAGATTTGAGGAATTGAAGGGATCTGCAGCTGAGTGCATAGATCAGAACTGTGGTTTTTGTAGAAAGTTGAATAAAACACAGTTCTGTGGACGTAACCCCTACACTGGGGGTGAACCATGTTATATCTTGTGTTGTGGTTTTGTGTGTTGTTTCTGTTTTGTTCTTTCATGCATTAATAATTATATATCTGATAAGTAAAGATCACTTCTAGATAGTAACTTCGCTGTGAATTCCTAATAAAGGGTTGCGCAAGGCACGGTTTGTTTATCTAACCGCGAAGCTAAATAAGTGAATGTTAAGCTCTGTGATTTATATTTATAATCTATTTAAAAGCTAAAGGCACAGTAGTATCCCTCTTCTGCTTACAGAAATCTGGTTCTGTGGCACCCCATAGCTGTTTCGGGTGAGACTACATCCTGTTCGCAGGATGTTGCCAAAAGGGACAACACTGTGGGTCTTTTGTTGGTGCGAAGTTAAAGGTATAAAACCCGGGTCTTCCCTATAGCCCAACACCAATATGAAGAAGAGGCCATAATGAAGGCCCAACAATTTGACCTCATTTATTCCCAGTCGGGATACTTTTATACTGTCATTCCAGATGCTCCCCGTTCAAGTACCTCCTACCGCGATGCACCGGGGGCATCCCACGCAGTGGACGACATCATAGGGTTAGACTCCCAACAACCACAGCCTCGACCGAAACCACTGGCCATTGCAACACAACCAAGCAACACTACTAATGTTTCTTATCAAAACCAAGCTCCAGACTATGATAGAATGATGTCCCAGTCCGGAGCAACAACCTCTTATGCACAACTTGTGCCACCGTATCAGGCTCAGGCCATGGCTTGGCTAACACAATAGTATGTGGGGAAAATTCCCACATTCATGGCACCACCACCCCCACAAATATACTATGCACCACCAGTGCAACAAGTTCAAGGCCCCGCCCCCACTCCACTTGCTCTGTTGGGACAAGTGTTTGCACAACAAAACCGTCCCAACCAACCTGCCCCTAACAATAAACAAGGGCAAGTTAGAAACAACCGGCCCCACAACTAAGGCAATAATGAACCATAGGGAGGCAGTCAGTAACCGAACCCTCCCAAAAATGCTGCGGCTAACCGGCTAGCTTAAAACACCCCATGCCAGAATGTACCAAGATGCAATGCTCTGTTGTGCACAAAACAACCTTGTACACTCTATGATGTTTATAGGAATTACACATTTGAGTGTCCCCTGATGGCTCACGCTAAGCAGGCCATTCAAAATGAGGCCCAATAGGCCGCTAATGCCCCCACTCAAGCACAACCCAACCAGGCACCACAAGGACCTCCTCCCATGGTGCTTCAAAACCCATTACCAGTCCAAGGACTAGTGGCAACCACTCCCCCTCCCAAGGCCAATCCCAATACTCCGAGGGCACTGCCCATGGTCGAAACAGGTGTTCACCACCTGATGACCATGACCACTGAAGAGGTCAACTTACAAACTAGACTAAATCAGTAGGGTACCACCACCGAACTTGCCAACTCATCAGCAACATCCACATCTAAGACAACAAAACTGCCTCTCCAGTTACTCCCATTCCCACACCCCCCCATCTGTAGAATTTCCAATAACACCACAGCTAGAGTTGCAGTCAGCTATAGCATTGTGAATGATTTGGCGCAAACGCCAACTGCCATGTTCGCTCTTGAGGTACTTAAAATGTGCCCAACACAGTGGAAATCCTTACTGGCCGCTCTAGGGAGAATGGAGAGCTCATGACATTTGACACATAGAATGGAGAGCTGTGCATGCCCTCCACTATCACCTTCCAAATCCTGGTATCCATCCAGAACTTGGTTATGCAAAGATGCATAGTTGATGAGGGGGCATCCACATGTGTCATGTCTACCTTGGTTTGGAAGAATCTTGGATCACTGATTCTACAACTGTCTTCCATGACTCTATGAGCTTATGATGGACACCCCACTAATTCCCAAGGAATCCTCCCCCATGTCCCCATCATGTTAGCCGGGAAGATAGTCCTGATTGACATCGAAGTCGGCAACGCTCAACTGAACCACAACCTCCTCCTTGGGAGGAGTTACATGTATGCCATGCGAGCTGTCGCGTCAGCTGTCTTTCGCCTCATGATGTTCCCCCATAAAGGGAATATTGTGACAGTTGACCAGCTCACCTACCACGATCCTCAAGGGTTAACAACGCCTACCAACATGATCCCTACCATCACCACCTTTGAGCTGTAAGGGGAAATCGCACATGCTAACGTCATCCCTGTAACCAACACTATGGTTGAAAACACACCAGCCTCCCCAACGTTGAATGTGGGCCCTGGGTTGTTTATCAATCTCACCATGATGGTTCCTTTCTCATTGGTGTCACCACCACCAACACAAAAGCAAACTATGGACTTGTGCATGGTCTCATCAAGCACTGTTGCACCAAAAAAACAACCACAATTGTAGCCCCAACCACAACCACATCATCATCTGCAGCCGCAATGCCAACAGTAGCTGTAATAGCACACACAGCAGCAACATTACATGCAGGCACAACCACAACCTCACCTCCACATGCAACTAGCTGGGAGTTATTTGAGCTCATCTCTAGTACATACAATTCCCTTCCTCTTTCCCCCACCTAGTGTCATGAGAAAGCCGGTCATGGCCACCTTAAGCCTACCCAACTTTACGTTGGGGATCCTGGTATGGTATCTTGATCCACCAGCTCAACCAACAATGCGCTAGGTTGTGTTAACTCTAGTGAAACCTATTGCGGTTGAGTCTCACCCCCCATCCGGTCTGCATAAGCTAACCGTCGCAACCATACCTGCACCGCCCCAACCTAAAAGGGCTAGGGGAAATAACACCAAAGCCATCGTAGAACCACGACAAGTCCCACCTTGTGCCGTCTGTGAACAACAGGGCCATCCAACCCAAAATTGCTCTAAAATCCCAATGATCCATGCACATCTGGATGCCATGGATATGAATGAAAACATCCTTGTGGTTGAACTCCCAACCGTGCCACTAGTCAAGAACAAGGCATTGAGGAAAAACCATTCTTGCTCCCTTTGCGACTTGTATGGACATTATTCCCACCATTTCCAAGACCTACTTGAATTTCAAATGGCTCTCACTGACCTCCATCACCATTCCCTTGAGTCTCAGATCACCTTGATCGAAGAAGTTCACCCACTACCTCCTTCGTCTGACACCATGTCCATTTACATGATGTTTAGTTCCCCCGACCAGCTCATCCCCATCTCCAACGATGGTCCATAATACCTATTGCTTCATTGCTTCAACAACGATGAGGATATAATTGAAGCTCTGACCACCCTGGAATACCCATGGGACAACATGCACCATCTCTCGTTCTTCCTCGCGGAAGAGCTGGTGTCGCATTCCGACCAGTTTTCTATGGAGACCAAAGATTTCATCCATGGCAAGGTTGACTGGTTCAAGAACCCAATCCCAGCACCCAATGCCTTCGAATAAGGGAAAATGGTGAACATTTCGCCAACAATTAAAATCGACATCTCAACCAACTCTGAGATCATTGAAGAAATTATGTTGGGGGCATCTTGCTCCCCAGAAGAGTTCGATGCCTACACCACTCTCTTCCAAGAATTTCATGACATCTTCACTTGGTCATACACTCAAATGCCCAGCTTAGATCCATCCATCATGGAACACCACATCGACACATGGCCTGATGTGGCACCCGTCCGTCAGAAGCAGCGGCCCATCCATCCATCCAAAGTGGCTATGGTGAAAGCCGATATAGAGAAGCTATGTACAACCAGCTTCATTTATCCCATTGCATACACAACTTGGGATTCTAATACAAAAGTAGGGTACCATTCGTTTTTGTACAAACTTCCATGATCTTAATGGGGCATGTACCAAAGACAACTTCCCCACATCGTTCATCGACCAGATCCTCAATGCATGCTCTAGACATGAAGCCTTCTCCTTCATGGATGGATTTTTTGGCTACAACCAAATCCAAATTCAGAAAGAAGATCGTTACAAAATGGCATTTACAACCCCATGGGGCACATTTTCCTACCGAGTCATTCCCTTTGGCCTCAAAAATGTTGGAGCCACCTTCCAGCACGCCATGATATATTGTTTCCATGATTTAATTCACATCATCTTGGTCTACTTGGACGATCTCACCGCTCGATCATGAAAACAAGAACAACATATAGATGACTTGCGTCAAGTCTTTTTACATTGCCGCAAGTACAACATCCACCTAAACCCCCTCAAGTGCGTTTTCTGTGTCCCAGCAGGTCATTTACTCGGATTTATCATCTCCCACAAAGGGATAATGGTATATCCCCTTAAAGCTTAGGCCATCCTTGATCTTCCCTCCCTAAGAAGTCAGCACCAACTACAAATCCCATAAGGCAAGGCCAACTTCCTTCGCCGCTTTGTGCCAGAGTATGCAACAAAAGGCTATGGATTCATTCGCCTGCATTGCACAAAAATCCCCTTCGTTTGGGATCACCAAGCACAAGAATCATTCGAGGCACTCAAACAAGCCTTGGCTTCTGCACCATTACTCTCACCACCAGATTTCACTCGAGACTTCATCCTTTATGTGTCGGCCTCAAAAAACGCCATTGCTGGAGTCTTGGTCCAAGAAGACGATGCTCTCCAAGAGCACGTGATTTACTACATTAGTTAGAAGCTAACAGGACCCCCATTACGATATTCACCCGAGGAGAAACTAGCCCTAGTTTTCATCTTCTCGGCTCAAAAATTACACCACTACATCATTGCCAACCATACTCGAGTAGTGGCTGATTCAAACCCAATGCGGTACCTCTTAAGCCGTCGCCTTCTACAAGGTCGAGCAGCCAAGTGGGTAGTTTTCCTCCAAGAGTTCGACCTAGAGTTTGTGTCTCCAAAAAGCACAAAGGCACTCACACTGGCCACACTCATGACCAATCTACCCCCATTAACTGCATCATCACCCGCGAAGGATGATCTCCCTGATGATTTCCTATTCGTCATATCTACGGACGACCCATGGTATGGTGACATGCTTCTCTATTTATGAATGAAAAACTTACCAGTGCACTTCAACCATGAGGATAGGCGACGCATCCGACATCAATCCATTAACCACTTGCTTATTGGAGATGTTCTATATCGTCAAGGAATTGATACCATCCTATGTCGTTGCCTCACTCGTGACGAGGCCAAGACCATCCTCAATGATAGTCGTAGTGGAGCCTGTGGTGGTCACCTTTCAGGCCTATCAACCACCCAAAATATTCTGCACACTGGCTATTTTTGGCCCTCCATATTTGCTGATTGCATAGAGGTAGTCAAACATTTCCGCAACTATCATCTTTTTTCCCCAAAGGCAAGAACCCACCCTGCACCATTACACCCCGTAGTCACAATCAGGCCCTTCTATAAATGGGCAATCAACTTCATGAAAATCAACCCCATTTCAGCTAATGGTCACAAATACATCATCGTGGCAGTCAATTACTTCACCAAGTGGGTCGAGGCCATTCCCACATTCGATTGCAAAGCCAAAACCACAGCGCATTTCTTCTTCAACCATGTAATTACATGGTTCGGTGTCCCTAAACAGTTAGTATCAGACCATGGGGCACACTTCCAAGACACTGTGTGGGATGAACTAACAACCATGTTGAAATTTGAACACCAGTACTCCTCTTCCTACTACCCTCAAGGCAATGGCCAAGTTGAAGTAGTCAACAAAATCATCAAAACAATGCTTCAACAGATGGTAGGAAATCACAAAACCAACTGGCATCACATGCTATTCTCTGCCCTATGGGCTTATCACACATCCAAAAAAACAACAACCGGTTTCACCCCTTTCTGCCTAGTACATGGTGTTGAATCAGTGCTCCCTATAGAGTTCCAAATCCCATCTCTTCGCGTCGCAGTGGAACTCCTTCCTGATACTTCACCTTTAGAAGAACGGCTCCTCCAACTCGAGAAAACCATAGCAGACCGTCAAGCTGCCCTCCAAGCCATCGAAGCAGCAAAAACACGATCAAAGATCCAATATGAATCCCATGTCCACCCTCGCACCTTCAGTGAAGGATATATGGTTCTAGTATATGACCAACCCAACAATAAATTGGGCAAAGGCAAGTTCGAGTCAATGTGGCATGGCCTATATGTTGTCCACCGTTGTCTCAGAAAAGGGGCATACACCCTCATTGACTCTGATGGAAAACTCTTGGAGAACCCCCGCAATGGGCTCTACCTCAAGAAATTTTATGGTTAACATCACCAATGAGTCACTTCATTTTATTTTCCTTGTTTTTTAACGTTGTTTAGCAAAAATCAAAGGCAGCACCATCAACTGCTAGTCAAAAGTCACCCGAAACCTATTCGAGACACCTCTCACACCTCCGGGATCAAATTTCCATTTCTTTATGAGACCATTGTCTCATTTTTAATAAGTTAATTTCGGGACCATTTCCCACAAGTCACCTCGATTCATGAGCCATGATATGACGATGTGAGTGTCTACAGACCAGTACTTGTATCACACTTCTTGACTACTACTCATACAAGTTGTTGGGTCGCCGCTCGTTAAGGATTGTACTATAATTTTATTTTTTGTATTGATAATTGTCTTTTTTCACCGCACCTTACGTAGACATCAGGACCATCATCCACAAAACCCTTTGTTTTTCTTCCATGTATTTGACATAGAAGTGTCGTCAGGCCACTCCTCGTTAAGGAATGTAATTTGAGCTTTTATTTTTTTTTAAACATAGATTGTCTTTTCTTTTCACCGCACCTTATACGGAGCTCTGGACCATTGTCCACAAAACAATTTCTTTTCTTGCATGTATTTGGCATATAAGTTCCCCCGGACTTGCACTCACATCACATGTAGTCAATTTCGTCCACCGCAACACACACACACGCTCTCCTAACCTCTGTCTGAGAGACACCTCGGTTTGCATGCCTCTGTCGCACCGTCTTGCAGGCCTCTGCCACGATCTATCCCATGCATGTATTGGTATGTTTGAGAGCCTTCTGCTTTGTCTTTACTGCGTGGATGATCTTTGGACCTCTGTCCACCGTCCTGATAGGGGGCACCGCTTGTGACATCGCAATCGGTTGACCGCATTGGATTTTCGTTTAAGCTCTTTTTTGACTCCTTAAAACAATGAAAAGATCACCGAGTGCGGCTGCTTCCTTTCCCGCTTGCTAAAGTATAGGAACGGACATCTACATCGTCTCATTTACCTCCTTTCACGGGCCATGTAGACCATCTCAGGAAAAGGACATCCTTGGCACACTCAAGCCAAGACCGTTCCCGTTTGCATACTTTTGTGCTTTCCTGGGAAGAGGGGCTGCACTTTACAAAAAAGCTCACCATCGGTTGTTGTTAAGCTCTTTTCCATCCATTTCAACAAGAAAATATCTCCGAGAAAACTTGGTTTCGTTCATGCTCATAAAAGTATTTGAATGATCGTCCAGTTAGTATAGGTTTAGCCTTTTTCAGCCTGATTGGGCTACCAACGGTAAAGAAGTCTCTCATCGCCTCTAAGATGGGCGAGCTCTCCTATGTATACTTTTATCCTTTTTCAGTTAGAGGAGACTACCAATGAAAAAGAGCCCCCAGTGGAGTCTTCTTCATGCTTTCAGACTCTCTAAAATTGAAAGCACCATCGAGCACTTACCCTCTCGGGCTCGCCAAAAATCCACAAGATCATACCACAATGGTGTCCCTAGACACCACCCCACAGAAAATAGTTTGGCAACATTCCCACATTGGGTCACCTTTGTTCAGATTACTCTGCAATGTGTCTTTCTTGGATCCCATCAGTATCAAAAGTGTCCACTTCCTAAAAATATTTCCCATCTCCAGCAACATTCCCTGTATTACAGCTATGATCCCATTCCCTTGAGTCAGTTTCATCTGTTGCCTGCTCCGCCTTGCCATCATACTCTGAAAAAAGGAGGTTTGAGTCTCCCACTCCCCCCTTGCCCCTGTTCAGTTATTTTCCTTCCCTCCACTCCCCCCCAATTCAGTGATTCAGTCTACATATTGCTTCACACCTTTCGGCTATCCCTCGCGCTCCTGGTCAAGGAAACATCATTTCCTTGACTAGGGGCAGCTCTCCCTCTGTCGACGCCAACACACATATTCCAGAGGATAGACCCAGAGGTCCCTGTATTTTGGTTTCATTAACATCATTGATGAGTTCCTTGCACCACTTGAGAGGAGTCCTTAGTGCCTCTTGGGATGGTTGTTTCTCATGTGCTCGACTTCAACTCCATCATTGCACCATTGAGATTCGTACAGGGTTTGTCCCACATAGTACTTGGTCGAATACCCTGGATGTCACCTGATTCTAGCACATTGGTGAGTCCACTCAAGGGACCTAAACATGTTACGTCCCTTGTGATTTCTGGGTTGGGTTGGAGACAGTGATTAGAAGCCCCAATAGTGCTTTGATATACCTTTATGATCGATGCAACATACTTGTACCATAGAGACTCTAACTCTGAATCAATGAGTCCACACATATATGTACCAGATTCAGCAGGGTGTCAATCATGAATATGTAGCATTCCATGAGAATTCCATGGGTACAATGTACCAGATCAGTATTGTACTCAGCCTCGCATGAGAGGAAACCATCATTGTAACATCAGTTGTATATGATCGACTTTTGTAGTTTAGAGCATAGATCAAATGATTCTTTTGAAATTGTCATGAGCATGGGAATGCCTGCCTCATCCATATACATGTTACACATTTATTGTATGTCACCCATTGATGGGAACCAAATTAATACAAAAACCAAAATCCATCATGCCCTAGCCCCATAAGCACCACCTCTCGACAATAAATCCTATGATGTCTGTCGGCCATACGTTGAGCTCCTGCCCTCACACATCAGGGGGCAATCTGTTAACCCAAAAATACCCCACATAGCTCTCTATGGCCTACACAACCCAAAGAAACCATCTCACAACACTCAGTTCACTCCATAAGACCTTCCATTTGACCCCCACACCTCCAAAAGAGCCCAAGGATGAAGAAAAGGGCTAAAAACCCCCAAAAAGATCCCAAAATAGCCCCCCAAGAGCTAAATCCTTAAAAAAGGGGCTAAAACCCTGAAATGGGCTAAAGTTAGGGCAGAAGCAGCTAAAGGCCCAAAAAAGGGGCTAAAGCCCTGACCAAGGGCTTAAAACCCTAAAATCCCTTGGAAAAACTATAAAAGGAGGGTGGGGGGTCACTCTCAAAACACTCCTCACTTGCCTATTGTTATGCTACCTGTGGATGCTTTAAGACCTCTTGCTCTCATACCACCCACTCTCCCTCTCCTCCATCTCCATCTCATCAAGCCATTGCTTCCCAACCAAGAGAGAGGTGCTCCCATGAGCCAGGGTATGGTGGCCCATTTCCACCTAATTGAGGTATAATTTATTTCCATGGTTGTTTATTTGTTTTGTTTCCTAAACCTCATTTCTGTTTGCAGGTTTTTCATTAACATTGTTTGCAGGTTTTCTCTATTATAGCTTAGGTTTATTTTTCCGGTTTTGGAGGCAGAACCCTAACCTATTGTGTGCAGAGGGGTTCAATAGTGCTTCATCTCCTCTCCTTTATTTTCTATCATAAACTCTTAGATCTAGTTTACAGTAGATGCCATTTGTTTGCTCTTGCTTAGATTAGCTTAGTTTGATTCACTGCTCTATTTATGTCATATTTCCATTCCATTTTTTTTTACTATTTTCTAAGAGTAGGAACCTACCCTTGTGCCCTATAGGCACAAGGGAACCATTCTTGCTCTTGTAGTGAGGAGAAATTATGACTACAACTATATAGAAATAACTCATGTGTATATGTGGCTATATAGGTAGAACTTGGGTGTATACGTGGCTGTATAGGGAAAACCTGTGTATATCGAGAAAAAAGTGGTAAAAAGCAAGCCAAGGTCAAACCACTCAAGGGGACTATCTATGAATGAACAAACTATAAAATGCAACACATAAATGGGGAGAAACAAAGAGCAATTCAAGTCCATTGTGCCCCCTATTAAGTCATGATCTTGTTTTCTTCAGTTTTATATTTTGCTTGTGATTTTTATTTTAAGTTTGCTCATTTGCTTATTTTAGAAAAAAATTGGTTTTAAGTGAAATTTTAATTTTTGCCTTTAGGTTTTCATTTTTGTTTTTTCTTATGGTTTTGAAGGGTTCTATAGGACATTATGTTGATTAATTGGTTCACAAATAACACCATGATCAAATTTTACCATTAAAACCTCATTCAAAATGGAATTAATGACTAAAAAGTGCCAAAATTAATTTTAAAATATTCTTGTAGCGCAACGGCCAAAAAATTACACTACGGCGCTACAAGAAAATCGTTTTTGCCAAAATGGTCATTTTTCAGTCCGAATTTTTTTTGGGGATTTCGTTCCTAAAATGTTAACTACATCATTGGTCACATTTGATATGTGTTTTGCCAAGTTTTTTTCATGTGAACAGGTGTCTGGTCTCATGTGAGGGAGATTTCGGCAACTGTTCTCGAAACTGTATGCAAATTTATGGAAAATGATGATAGTGAGCGAAATAAGGCAAGATTTTTTGGGAAAGAGGTTCCAAATTAAATATTATGAAGCAGGTGGAGACACATTGCTTAAAAATCAGAATTGGAAGCCTCTAGAAGTTTCATGTTATCACAGGATTCTACAGATTCCCGCTCCATGTCTACATAGTTGGACCATTTGCAGCAAGCATGTCAGTCTGGAGGAAAGAAGTGTAGTTCTTCGCAAGAAATAAATGTTTTCTCCGATACTGGTGGAAATGTGCAACAAAATTTGCAAGTGGAATCCAATAAACCAGATGCAGAACAAATTGAAGCGTATAGGGCATCGTTTGGGTTCAGTGTTGATGAAGTTACAACTTCTAATTGTGAGCTTTCAGAAGTTCTAGGGGATAGCCTTGTAATATCTCCCTTTGGAGCTTAGAAATTATACAGTGGAGAATCTGCTCTATTTGACAAGAGAAGTATGAAGTCAGAAATGCAGATAGCACAGTTAGCTTTATTTGATTCTACAAATGTAGTCCCATCAATGGATTGCAGAGCACATGCTAACCCAGATTATTATAGACAGTCAAAGGAGATAGAGGCTGGGTATGCAAGCGAAACAGAGAACTGTGATAAAACTAATGAACTAGAGAGCTTCTCAAGATTTGGGGAGTTCAAATTTGAAAAAAATATGGGACAAATGCATTAAGCTCCATGATAGAGAAGTGGACAAAATATAGAGAGAAAAGGATTGCAGAAAATGGAATGAGAGATCGGGAAATTTTTCAGATCCTGCAGCCACCACTCTGAAAGATAGATGTCTCTCTTGCAGAGGACTGAAATAGGAATAACTGAAAGGAGGGAGGCTATTGCAGAATCTTTTCTGATAAAAAGACACCCTTTGCATTTTCATTCCTGACTTATACTGAATCAGTAAGCATTTATCTTATTTTGTCAGTAATGATAGAGAGAAGAAAGGTAAGAAGGTAGGAATATGTGGTAACTTATTATTGTCTAGATGATCTAGTGCAGAGAGGCTTTCTCTGAAAAAATTACCATGCTGTATTTGGCTTAAGCAAGTCTTTTTTAAATCTGCTGTTTAAAGTCTCTAGATATATTGAACTACTGGAAACAAAACAGATTTTAAGTGTGTACAATAAGTTCTAGGTTGTTGCCTTCTCTCTAGCTGGAAAATGATGAGACGATGTCCACTCTGTCATCTATCCTTGCATATGAGAATGATATCTCTGATGTGGTTGGCCTGAAAAGTGAGAATGATGGAGTTCTCATTTAGGACAAAAAGTTGGAGACCTGGAGAGGTTGTACGTGGACAAGATAGTCTATATGCTAAAAAATATGCTTTGGGGCTACATGTGCCAGGTTGCTTTGATAAGATCCTTCCCATCAACAACTGTTTATTGCAAAATAAAATTGCAAATCAGGTAATAGAAATCATGCAGGAGTGTTGGCAGCATCCAGCATAAAATCTATCAGCTTATGATGTTCATACTCATAGTGGATTCCTCAAACATCTTACTTTAAGAGCAGGCAGAGATCAAACAGGATTGTCAACGCTGATGGTAAATTTTGTAACATCATATTACAAGCCAGAGTTGTTTCAACCCATTGTGTGGAAAATTATTAATAATATTCCAGAAGTGGTGAGCATTGTAAACAATATAAACACTTCTGTTGGAAACACATCAATTGAAGAAGCAACAAATTTGAAAGGAGATAGCTCAGAGATAGTTCTGGATTTGTTTTGTGGCACTGGTACCATTGGTATTACGCTGGCCAAAAAGTTGAAGTATGTCTATGGCTATGAAGTGGTCCCCCAAGCTATGGTAGATGGTCATCGAAATGCAGAATGGAATGACATTCGAACTGCAACAAATTATTGACATTTCTGTTATGTTTTTCCTGTTTTGGGGTACTGAAATTAAATGCATACCACGAGCTGATGGAGAGGAATTTTATAAAAAAAAAGAGGTTTTTGTTAATAGGATACCCATTTACAAAAACCTCTCTCATTTTTTCAACATCTCTCACGGTTTGAAAGATTCAGTTTAATATTTCCAGCCTATTTTTCAGGGATTTTAAATATTTAATATTTTCCTGTTTTAGTGTTCATCTTGCGGGGCATATTTTGATTGATTGGAGATGAATTTTTAAAAACCAAGAGAGGTTTTTGTCCATCACGGACCCATTCATAAAAAATATCTCATTTTTTACACAGGTGTCATGAATTGAGAGATATGGAGGCTTCTTTGACACCTATTTTCCAGAAATTCGCCATATTTGCCAGGAATCCGATTTGCTATTTTTAGTCAATTAGTTGAAAGTTAGTTAATGCAACTGCTGGGTAGTTTCAATTTAGACCTAATGAAGGGAGGATAGAACTAATTCTTTGCAATTATAAAAGAGGGACAAAGGGACAGAAGAGGGGTTCTACTTTTTGGCTAGCTAAGGAGGTCTTGGACTTGTTTATGAGTTAAGTACATAACTCTCATGTTTATTTGTTGAATAGTACTATGAAATATATGATCTAAATCACCATTTAGACTATGTTTTAGCTTCATTTTTTAGCTTGTTTAGCTACTTGACTGATATATTCATTGCTGGTTTTTAGTTTCTTTACTTGTAATGCTTGTCAGTTATGAATGAACTTTAGGATTATACTTTGATTGGTACTTGGTGATTATATTATGCATCTCTGCTCTTATTTATTTATGATTTAGTTCCTGCTTGACTCATGAATGCATTCCCTTCAGCCACCAAACTTTACAACCACAAAAACCTTTCAAGAAAACCCTAAACCCTACTTTTACCTGATTGAATATTTGAGATTGTGTTGTCTTGTTTCTTATATCCTTGGAAACAATTTCTGGCACAAACATCTTTGGTGCCGTTGCCGGGGAACGAAGTTGAAAACAAATTTTTCCCTGGGATAATTATCATTTCACTGGTTTTAAGAGGTGAACTTAAACCACCACATCTTTAAGGCTACCTTTCACCAATTTGTTACAGTGGATAATAAGGGAACTGGAACTAGAAACAGACCTGTTTCACCTTTGCAGCTGGGTGTTTCAGACCCATAATAGATACTAAAAACAGCTAGAAGAATTAGAAGGTTTCAGTCATCCCTAGCTTTATGCAGCCCTAATTAATTTGAACTACTGTCACCCCTTTCTCTTTCTGAGGAGAAAAAACAAAATCTGTCTTGAAATATTGATTGGTGACTTCACTATTTCAAGATGCAGAGGCCAATGTCCATGGAAGCTATTCTGGCTCGAAGGTTTGCACCTTTCAATTTTTCTGATATTCCAGGTTTTTCAAATCCAGTACCTACTATGGATGTTTGGGCAGATTGTCTTCCACGATTTAGGGAAAGCAAAGAGGATAATCCTTCAGATCACCTCATCAGATTTCATCATTGTATGGTCCAGTTAAATATCGAGCAAGAAGATGTGCTCATGAATATATTCATGTATTCACTTGAACAAGATGCACAAGATTGGTATTTTTCTCTTCCTGCTGCTAGCATCTCCTCACTAAAAGAATTCCACACATGTTTTCGGAAACACTGTAAGTATCTGTTCTCAGCTGAACTCTTTTTAAAATATTGTTATGAGCAGGCTGATGTTTATAATACAATTTCTGATTTAAAAAATCATGATGATGAGTACAATCAAGGGTTCGAAACATGTCATGAAGAAGTTGAAGTTTCAGAATTTGTTGAAGATGAAGAGGCAATATTTTCAGATACTGTTGTCAAGGAAGAATTCCATGATCATTATGATAATCAAGTTGTTGTTTTAGGCCAGTTTGAGGATTATTAAAGTGATGAGATCAGTAGAGATAGTTTGGAACATTCTCATAATGATTTCAACAGCCTTAATAACCGTTTGAATGCTAATCCTTTTGAAGATCAATCTCTAGTTCAACAAACTTTTGAAAACCATTGTTATGTTAAAGATCAGCTTTGTATTGAAGGAAAAGATGAACCTTTAGCATCATCATTCGAAATTTCTCAGAATGCTCCTTGTCATGATGAAGAGATTAGGGTTCCAAGACAAGAATTTTGTGATGAATTAGATTCTATTCCTTTTGGTTCTGATACTAAAATCGATGAAGGCCAGGTTGTTCATATTTTTTCAGAAGTTACTTATATTCATGGTTATGATAAATCTGTTGTTCAAAATAATTATGAAGATGCTCTAATTTTTAATAAATATGATGATGAAATTGAAAAGAAAGACCCAAAAATGGGTGAGGTGTGTGATATGTCACAATCTGATCAGCAGATTCAAGAATGCATTCAGTCTATTATCCTTGAACAGCAAACGCCAATCCATGATAGTCATTCATTTGAAGACAGTGTGAAAAAGGAGGTTCAGAGTGTTGACATTATTGATGATACTATCCAAAAAAATCCAGAGCAAATTCAAGCTGATCCTGATGTCTTTTTTCGCCAATGCCTGCTTGATATTCATGGAACAAAATATTCTTATGGACAGCCTGTCTTTTTCATAGAGCAGGAAGAGGTAACTTATGGAAATTTTTATGATCCAGTGGCAGATTATTTAGGTTCAATACTAGGTTATAAATCTGTTATTTCAGAGACACCATTTGATGAAAGTGGGTATAAGTTGTTAAATCTTTGTTCTTCATGTTTTCCAATATTTCTGATTATATATATATTTGGAGTTGGAAACAAGTTTTGGTGGGTTGATGAAATTTTTTCTTGGTTACATTGGAAATGGGATTTCAATTTGATTTAGTAAATGGAAGGTTCCTCAAAGAAAGAGATTTGATTTTCAGTATATATATCAGTGTGTGAAGAATTGAATAAGGACTCCATATCCCAATGGAAATTTTGCAGACTAGTAGGTAGCAGAAGAGAAGGCACTGGTCTACAGGTTCTTGAAGCCTCACAGGGAGGACTTCATCCCACAGCTGGAGCCAGATGTTAACTCATGATCTTGTTTTCTTCAGTTTTATATTTTGCTTGTGATTTTTATTTTAAGTTTGCTCATTTGCTTATTTTAGAAAAATTTTGGTTTTAAGTGAAATTTTAATTTTTGCCTTTCGGTTTTCATTTTTGTTCTTTCTTATGGTTTTGAAGGGTTCTATAGGACTTTATGTGGATTAATTGCTTCACAAATAACACCATGATCAAAGTTTACCATTAAAACCTCGTTCAAAATGGAATTAATGACTAAAAAGTGCCAAAATTGGTTTTAAAATATTCTTGTAGCGCAACGGCCAAAAAATTACACTACAGCACTACAAGAAAATCATTTTTGCCAAAATGGTCATTTTTCAGTTCGATTTTTTTCGGGGGATTTCGTTCCTAAAATGTTAACTACATCATTGGTCACATTTGATATGTGTTTTTCCAAGTTTGTTTCATGTGAACAGGTGTCTGGTCTCATGTGAGGGAGATTCCGGCAACTGTATGCAAATTTATGGCAAATGATGATAGTGAGCGAAATAAGGTAAGATTTTTTGGGAAAGAGGTTCTAAATTAAAAATTATGAAGCAGGTGGAGACACATTGCTTAAAAATCAGAATTGGCAGCCTCTAGAAGTTTCATGTTATCACAGGATCCTACAGATTTCCGCTCCATGTCTACAGAGTTGGACCATTTGCAACAAGCATGTCAGTCTGGAGGAAAGCAGTGTAGTTCTTCACAAGAAATAAATGCTTGCTTCGATACTGGTGGAAATGGGAAACAAAATTGGCAAGTGTAATCCAATAAACCAGATGCAGAATAGATTGAAGCGTATAGGGCATCATTTGGGTTCAGTGCTGATGAAGTTACAACTTCTAATTGTGAGCTTTCAGAAGTTCTAGGGGACAGCCTTGTGATATCTCCCTTTGGAGCATAGAAATTATATAGTGGAGAATTTGCTCTGTTTGACAAGAGAAGTATGAAGTCAGAAATCCAGACAACATAGTTAGCTTTATTTGATTCTGCAAATGTAGTCCCATCAACGAATTGCAGAGCACATGCTAACCCAAATTATTATAGGCAGTCAAAAGAGATAGAGCCTGGGTATGCAAGCGAAACAAAGAACTGTGATCAAACTGATGAACTAGAGATCTTCTCAAGATTTGGGGAGTTCAAATTTGATAAAAAAGATGGGACAAATGCATTAAGCTCCATGATAGAGAAGTGGACAAAATATAGAGAGAAAAGGATTGCAGAAAATGGAATGAGAGATCAGAAAATTTTTCACATCCTACAGCCACCACTCTGAAAGATAGATGTTGCTCTTGCAGAGGACAGAAATAGGAATAACTAAAAGGAGGGAGGCTATTGCAGAATATTTTCTGATAAAAAGACACCCTTTGAATTTTCATTCCTGCCTTATGCTGAATCAGTAAGCATTTATCTTATTTTTTCAGTAATGATAGAGAGAAGAAAGGTAAGAAGGCAGGAATATATTGTAACTTATTATTGTCTAGATGATCTAGTGCAGAGAGGCTTTCTCTGAAAAAATTACCACGTTGTATTTGGCTTAAGCAAGTCTTTTTAAAATCTGTTGTTTAAAGTATCTGGATATATTGAACTACTGGAAACAAAACAGATTTTAAGTGTGTACAATAAGTTCTAGGTTGTTTCCTTCTCTCTAGCTAACAAATGATGACATGATGTCCACTCTATCATCTAGCGTTGCATATGAGAATGATATCTCTGATGTGGTTGGCCTAAAAAGTGAGAATGATGGAGTTCTCATTTAGGACAAAGAGTTGGAGACCTGGAGAGGTTGTACGTGGACAAGATAGTCTATATGCTAATAAATCTGCTTTGGGGCTACATGTGCCAGGTTGCTTTGATAAGATCCTTCCCATCAACAACTGTTTATTGCAAAATAAAATTGCAAATCAGGTACTAGCAATCGTGCAGGAGTGTTGGCAGCATCCAGCATAAAATCTATCAGCTTATGATGTTCATACTCACAGTGGATTCCTCAAACATCTTACTTTAAGAGCAAGCAGAGATCAAACAGGATTGTCAACGCTGATGGTAAATTTTGTAACATCATCTTACAAGCCAGATTTGTTTCAACCCATTTTGTGGAAAATTATTAATAATATTCCAGAATTGGTGAGCATTGTAAACAATATAAACACTTCTGTTGGAAACACATCAATTTAAGAAGCAACAAATTTGAAATGAGATAGCTCAGAGATAGTTCTGGATTTGTTTTGTGGCACTGGTACCATTGGTATTACGCTGGCCAAAAATGTAAAGTATTTATATGGCTATGAAGTGGCCCCGCAAGCTGTGGCGGATGCTCATCGAAATGCATAATGGAAAGACATTCGAAATGCAACAAATTATTGAGATTTCTGTTATGTTTTTCCTGTTTTGGGTTACTGAAATTAATTGCATACAACGCGCTGATGGAGAGGAATTTTAGAAAAAAAAAGAGGTTTTTGTTCATAAGATAGCCATTTAGAAAAACCTCTCTCAGTTTTGAAACATCTATCAAGGTTTGAAATATTCAGTTTAATCTTTGCAGCCTAATTTTCAGCGATTTTAATTATTTAATATTTTCCTGTTTTAGTGTTTATCGTGCGGGGCCTATTATTATTGATTGGAGATAAATTTTAAAAAACAAAGAGAGGTTTTTGTCCATAACGGACCCATTCACAAAAACCTCTCTCAATTTTTACACAGGTGTCATGAATTGAGAGATATGGAGGCTTCTTTGACACCTATTTTCCAGAAATTCACCATATTTGCCAGGAATCCAATTTGCTATTTTTAGTCAATTAGTTCAAAGTTAGTTAATGTAACTGCTGGGTAGTTTCAATTTCAACCTATCAAAGGGAGGATACAACTACTTCTTTGTAATTATAAAAGAGGGACAAAGGGACAGAAGAGGTGTTCTACTTTTTGGCTGGCTAAGGAGGTCTTGGACTTGTTTATCAGTTAAGTACATAACTCTCATGTTTATTTGTTGAACAGTACTATGAAATATATGATCTAAATCACCCTTTAGACTATGTTTTAGCTTCATTTTTTAGCTTTTTTAGATACTTTACTGATATATTCATTGCTGGTTTATGGTTTCTTTACTTGTAATGCTTGTCAGTTATGAATGAACTTTAGGATTATACTCTGATTGGTACTTGGTGATTATATTATGTATCTCTGCTCTTATTTATTTATGATTTAGTTCCTGCTTAACTCATGAATGCATTCCCTTTAGCCACCAGACTTTACAACCACAAAAACCTTTCAAGAAAACCCTAAACCCTACTTTTACCTGATTGAATATTTGAGATTGTGTTGGCTTGTTTCTTATAGCCTTGGAAACAATTTCTGGCACAAACACCCCCAACCCCAAAGAAAAACAAGGAACCTCCCCAATATGGTCACCAATTCTGTTAAGAAGAGAAACTTCCTATGGCTTGGGGTGTACCACAATAGACATATAAACATGAGAAATCAATCCCTTCCCAACATGAAAGAGAAACCAAACATCTAACACTAAGGGATCTCGAATCATACCTTCTTCCGGACGGTTGAAGTAGATCCCCATTGAGCTTTTTCCAATCTCGCTGGTGTTAACAATTTTCTGTCAACAAGAACAAACACGACAAGCATGCTATATGATATGGTGTTAGATCTAATATAGCATATATAATCAATCATTTATAAGCAATTGAACACATCCATGGATTCAATATTCATTTAAATGCACATTATTGGACAGGAAAAGATATTTCTATTAATCAAATCAGATATTACACAAGTGACAACCTCTATTGGCACATTTGCATACTGGAGAAACCGAGTCCTCCACAGGTCTCCACCACCTCAATCCTCCATCTCTCAATAGAAATATCACAAGAAATGCAAGCTTGCAAATAACTCAAAGTGCTCCAAAGGGACAAAGGGATGCAAACTCAAGTATATGCAAACTATGGCAACAATGGACTATAGTTTCATTGCTCTTCAGTTCCTCTCCTTCAATGTATCCAATGGGTTCCTTATATAACACTCCAAATGGGTTATGGAGGGTCAAATCCAAGCAATCTCAAGGAATATGGAAGGCCAAGATTCAAGTGATTCAAACATACATTAAGGAAAACTCCAAAAATATTTGGATTTATGCGCAAATCCGAATGTACGCGAGTTTAAGGTCAAAAGTCATGTATACACATGAGTATGGTTTTAAAAGTCCTGTACAGCAATAAATAGACATTTTTAGGAATGAACTTGGAAACATCAAATTATAATATCAGTCCATGGGGTCTAAAGAGCCTGTAGAGGGACATGGGAGGCCATAAACATGTGATCAACCATGTGTGGTAAAATAAACTATAACACTAGGAATGTGACTATAAGTAATAGATTCAAATGATCTTTCTAACAAATTCACTCTCCTAAAAAGATAAAGAAGTGTAGGGTTTCAGATTGGATAGACATGGATTGAATTAAAAACCACTAGCTTTGAGTCCATGAAGAATACCAAGTGATTAATGTCCTGAGATGCAGCCTTGGTTAACAAACGTATAAACCCATGATATGCAATGATGTTATTGTTGGTTGGACCCACAAAAACCGCTGTTGAACTGACTAGATCATGAGCCAGGGAATATAAAACCTAAGCAGTTGAAGCGAGGTTTAGGGTATGACGACAAGCACCATCAACAAAACCATAAAAATCTATTTGATCCACATAACCAAAACATGGTATAAGCAGTACTAAAAAAACTCAAAACCATATTGAAATACTAAAACCACACCAAGAATTCAATCAATGTACATATATACAAGGTACTATAATAGAAATATCTTCAAACATAGTTCCTTTTTAGGTACAACACATTGCGACGTTGCTCGAAAGGTATCCCATCATAATCTATAAGCTCATAGGCCCCTTTCTTTAAACATTTACTCATGATGAAGGGACCATACCACATGGATTCCAGCTTCCCTTTTCCAATTTTGTCATGCTTCTGATCATAGGTCAGAACCATATCAGCTTCTTTAAACACACGAGGTTGAACGAACTTATCATATTGGGACTTGATGCGTTTTTTATGTGCCTCATTAGCCAAGGAAGCATCTCTTTGATTCTCATCAAGGTTTGTCAAATAAAAAAAACTTCTTCTTTGGCATAAGTGTTTGGGAGAATCTCTATTGCAAGCTTCAATGATGGGATCTCACATTCAATAGGTAGAATAACTTCCATTCCATAAACCAACTGAAACAATGTGAAACCAATTGTTGTTTTAACTGAAGTTCTATAAGCCTAGAGTGTAGAGAATAGAGTTAAGTTACAGTTGAATTTATGATCTCCAACCATTCTAAATAGCATAGTATTCAAGACTTTGTTAATGGCATCGACTTGACCATTATCCGGCGGATAATAAGGGGTTGAGTTTTCATGACAAAAACCCAACTTAAAACTCAACTCAGCCATAATTTGGTTATGAAAATGGGATCCATGATCAATGACTATTGTTTTTGGAACTCCAAAACTAGCTATTACATGATTAAAAAGAAAGAGGAAAGGATTCCTACCATCCTCTGCATATGTAGGCATTTCCTTAGCCCATTTTTTGAAATATCCCACATCTACGATGATGCAATCATGCCCCCCAACTAAGGTAGGCTTACAATGCATAAACTCTATCCCTCATTTGGAAAAATGGCCAATGACAATGACAAGGTGTAAAGGAGCAGGGTGGGTGTGCTTTTTTGGATAAAAAGTTGACATTGTGGGCATTTTTTAACTGCCTCATGACAATCTTTGAATATTGAGGGCCAAAAATATGTAGCGTGAAGGATTTTATGAGTTGTATCTATCTAGAAATATTACCGCCACATGCTCCAGAATGGAATTCATTCAATACTTGTTAAGCGTCTTTGTGTGTAAGACATCATCGAAGAACAGAGTCGATACCACGCCGTTAAAATTTGTCATTTTAATTGAGGTAATATTTACTGTGGAAATGAATGCGTCGGCGATCATCATGGAACATATCAGGATGAAACCTTTGGGTTTGGATATAGATGGTGAAATATCCATACCACTGATCAGTTGCACTAATTATCAACAAAAAATTATCCGAAAATGAATCATTGGGAACAACTTCCAAGAGAGCACAGGGAAGGTCACACATAGCTCTGCGAAAACTAATAACTTCTTGGAAGTAGCCTTAGATAACTTGAGATCGAATTCCTATAGGATAATTATCCAACGGGAATACTTGTCTACTAGCACATAACAAGTCAAAATGTAATACATAGGGTTTTGATCCGCGAGAATAATTGTAGCGTATAGTAAAATGTAGTGATAGAAACCCTGCACAACAATGAATGTAGCCAAAGCTAGCTTCTCCACATGTGAATAATGAGTTTTATAGTCAAGGAGACTTTTACTTAGATAGTTAATCACATGCTCTTGTCCATTGAGGTCTTCATGCACCAGAATCATACCGATGGTAGTAGTGGAGGCAGAAACATAAAGTAAAAAGTATTTTGAATAATTTGGGGGGTGAAACACTGGTGAATGTGTCAGAGCATGTTTCAAATTATGAAAATCTAATTGGGAATGGTCATCCCAAAAGAACATATTGTTCTTCTTAAGGAGACGCATATATCCATTTATTTTTTCTGCAAAGTTGCACACAAAATGACAAAGAAATCTTACCTTCACTTGCAAAATTTGGAGTTTAGTAATATTGGTCGGTGTAGGTAAGGCCAATATAGCAGTTATCTTGAAAGGATCTATCCATGTGCCATATTTGGAAACCACCAAGCCAAGAAGACACCTAGTCTCAACATAGAAGACACACTTATGTGGACTAATACGAATGTTATAATTGAGGCCTAGAACGAAAAATGTCCCTAAGATGCCCTGGATGATCCTCTCGTTGTTGTGAATGAGCAGGGAGGTTGTCTAGATATGGTTCCACAATGTGTTTAATAACGTGAAAAGAATAAGACATGGCACGCTGGAATGTAGCTCCAACATTTTTCAAACATAAGGGTAACTTCCGATAGGCAAAGGTTCCCCACGAAAAAATGAATGTCGCCTTATGTTGGTCGGTAGAATTTCTATCTGATTATAGCTGAAAAATCAATCCATAAATGAGAATATGACACTCCTAGAACAGTTATCATTGATTTGATCGATATGCAGACTAGGAAATTTGTCCTTGGGAAAATCCTTATTCAAGTCTCAAAAATCGATGCAAACCATAATAGTGCCATGCTTCTTAGAAACAGGGAAGATATTAGATACCCACTCACTCGGTGGTATGGGATAAATAAAACCATATTTCAAAAGTTTTTTAGCCTCGGATTTTATTGTCATAACTCTCCTTGGATGGACTTGACGTAGTTTTTTTTGGACTGGTCTCGCCATGAGGAAAGTCTTAATTTCGTGTACAATGATGGATGGATCAATCCCAAGAATTTATTCATATGTCCAGGAAAAACCATCTTGGAACTCTTTGAACAAAGCTCTATACTTTTCGGTTTCTTTAGTTCAATAGTTCTGGCCTACATGAACATGTTCAACAGTTCCAGACTTCACTGATATGTCAATAGGACTCATCTGTGTGATGTTACACAGGTTTCCATCAGAATCGGTGCCTTGTAACATTACAAGTGTTTGATGATTTTTTACAATATCAGTACTAATTAGAGAGAAAAAATCAGAGTCTACCGAATTAGCATTGGGAAGGAAAGAAGATCTATGGTGATGATATTTTCATACAGGTTCATCCACACTCATGGTATCCATAATAGACTCATCTGACGGGAAAGTATACAAGAGATAATATAGAGTGGGGAGAGAAGAATATAGTCGATAGGGTAGGTGGTAAGGATCTGATGCCACTAGATGATGATAATCATAGTACACATTGGAAATAGATTGAATGCCATCGTAGAGTGCTTCGTGATGGCCTAGAGAAGATGTCTTGACAACTTATTTACCTCTAGGACTATGTTTGGTCATGGAAATAATTTTCACGGTTGCTACTTCTATACTAGGAGGAGTTGAGGGAAACACACCCATAATAGTTTAATCTTTCAACATTCCTACCCCAATCGATTGAAAAGACGTAGGGGATTGAACTAGCACATGAATATTATTTGTGGTAGGGGAAATAACATTAGGTGAAAAAAATTGAAGCCGATCTATGCTCACAATATTCCCTAAGTGAGGGAATTGGAGAGTACAAAAAATTGTCTAAGTAACAGTCATCATAGAATAAAACCACTTCCTCCCCAATAGAATATTGTAATCCAACCGAGAATTGACTACCTTTGCTTGAATGGAAAGAATATTTCCCCCTATCTCAATCGATAGGGTAGGTAATAGTCCATGAGGTTGGAAACCTCTTCCTTTGAAATCTTTCAAATTTGTAGGTGACTTTGTAACTTCAGGAGAACCAATGGCTCTCTAGAAATACATAGACAACACTAAGGTGAAATCCTCTTTGTCCAATACGATTCGATGGACCTTTCTCCCAAGTACCTTGGTCACGATTTGAAACATGACCTGGTAGGATAAATTGGACTTGTATTTCTCCACATTAAAATGAATCATATGTTAGAATAATCAACCCATAGTTAGCTACCTTAGACTTTAATTAATCCAATTTTTGTCTTATTTGCCTAGTTTCCATATTCCACCTTATGCAAGTTGTCCTCCACACATCCATAGTGGTCAAACTTGCTAAATTTGAGTCATGGAGCGCTTGGGAAACCTCTTGGAATCAAATATACTTTATTCCTGGCCTCCATAGCGAATGTCTTCTTTTTCTGAGTTTTAAGGCAATTGGGAAAGTTTGACTAGGTGAAGTTAACTTGTTTTTTGTCCTCATCATCCTCCACCCTTTTCTCCTAAGAAAAGCATGTATGATTTGTCCTTCCATCACCTATTAGCTTGCCTAATTGATTTTTCCAATTCGTGAGCTCCTAGATAGTTTTGGAAACTGCTTTATGCACCTATTGTTAGAATAATCAACCCATAGTTTACCCATTTAGACATTAATTTAATTATTTCTGTCTTATTATCCTAGTTCATGTGTCCCACCTTGTGCAAGTTGTCTATTACCTATCCATAGTGGTCAAACTTGCCTCATTTGACCCATGTACCGCATGGGAAAGCCAAAGGAATCAAATCTACTTTATTCTTGGCCTCCTAGGCGCCCTTCTACTTTTTCTTCTTTATTCCCTGCTTTTTCAGTGTTTTAAGGCAAATAGAAAAGCTAGACTAGGTGAGGTGAACTAGTTTTTTGTTCTTTTCATCCTCCACTCTTTTCTCCATGCAAAATCATGTATGAGCTGCCATTCCACCACTCTTTAGCTTGCCTAATCCTTTTTTCTAATTCATGAGCTCCATGACAGATTTGGGATTAGCTTTTACACCTATGGGGGATTTGCTTATTTTTAGTAAGCCTACTTTATGCTAGATTCGAATTTCTCCTCGTGCATTCGAATCCCTGATGTATGTTATTTATTCAGCAACCTATTATGATATAGGGTTGGCTATTGTACACTAATTTAATACAGTTAAGTGTTCATCTCCAATTTCAGCCTCTTTTGTGAGTGATTTTGCATGATCAATTGTTAATTATTGTGAGTAAAATTAATCTATCACTTGGTTCAATTTCCACATGGTCACTCAGAGCCAGGTTAGATTGTTATCTCTCCTTAAAAAATTGTTTTGTAGGTTCAACATCAGTGACTGGGAGCCTTCTACTGACAGCCGAGACAAATTTTCTAAGCTATGGATCAATCACAGAAAACTATCTTAACTCCTTTCAATTTATTTGAATGGAAAGAAGATATGGAGATACTTTTGAGAGTGAAAGGCCTCTACAAGGTGACTATGGAAACAGAAGCAGAGCCCAATGCAGCTGCAGAGAAGATAAAATGGCACAACAGGAGGGATGAGGCCTATGGCCTCCTGTGTCTGAGTATTTCCAGAGACCTCCTTTTCCATATTGATGGATTAACATCAATGAATGAAGTATGGGAGAAGCTTGCTGATATTTTTGGAAAGATAGATGAGATGAGGGGACATCAAATCGAAAATGAGCTGATTTCTCTGAGTCCAACAAGCTTTGAATCCCTGCACCTATATTTCTCCAAGTTCAAATCACTAGTTTTGCAGCTGAAACAGTGTGGGATCGAAAAGAAAGATGATCAGCTCATACTGGTCATCCTCTTGAATCTAGGCCCTAATTATTCAGTGTTTGTTTCGACCTTCTATGCCACAAAACTGACAGCTCGAACCTGGAAGATTCCTAGCCTTGCGGATTTCATGGAATCTCTCACACAAGAACAGGACAAGCTGGTGATGATGGGTACCATCAAACCATCCAAAGATCAAGCTTTGATTGCTGGAGATTCGAAGGTGGATTCAAAAAGAAAAAATAAAGCTAAAAATCCACCTGAGCAAAAGAGAGACAAGAAACAGTCTCCAGAGGATCCACAAGGTCCCAAGAAGAACTACCATAAGAAGAAAAACAAAGGTGAAATGAACAAGTGCGCATACTGGAATAAGGGCAATCACTCTGAAAGCTCTTGTATGAAAAAGCAGATAGACATGCTGACCCAACTCCTGGAGAAGAATGGCATCTCCCTTCCATAAATATCAAAGAAGAGAGAAGGAGGATCAAGTTCAGATGACAGAGAGAGAGTTCATGCTCTAGTTGCTGGCACATGAAGATCACCTAGTTTTATCATTGATTCTGGAGCTTCAAAACACATGGTTTCGACTAAGGAGGCCTTCTCCTCATTGGACAAGTCGAAAGGACCATCTATAGTACTGGGAGATGACTCTCTCACTGAAAGTTTAGGTAAAGGAAGGATAGATCTTGATCATGTTTAGTTCAGCAATGTGCTGTATGTGCCTGGTCTTGCCTCCAACCTCCTATCAGTGTACCAGATGACCCACACTGGGTCTCCTAATAAAGTCATATTCTCACCCGATGAATTTGAGATCACATAAATCTCAACTGGTAGAGTCATTGCAAAAGGAGTTGTAAATCATGCTCAAAAGGTATACATGTTCTCACACTTACTACCTTACTCAAACCCCTCTGCTCTTTTGATTCATGCTAATGAAGCAAGAAATCTTTGGCATGAAATATTTGGCCACCTAAACTACAAATATCTTTCTGATATTAGTGAAAAAGAGATGGTCATAGGGTTGCCCAAGATAAAATTTTCCGAAGGAGTCTGCCAAGGTTGTATCCTAGGAAAACACCCAGAGCACAAATTTGAGAGAGCTAGTCATGAGAGAACCTCTGCACCCCTCGAGCTGATCCATAGTGATGTTGCTGGCCCATTCCCTCATATGTCCATGATTCAGGCCAAATATGCATTGAATTTCATTGATGACTTTTCCTGGTATTGCTGGGTTCACTTCCTGAAACACAAGTCTAAAGTTTTTGGCCTATTCAAAGTCTTTAAGGCTTAGGTTGAAAACCAGTCTGGAAGGAAACTCAAGGCCCTCAGATCTGAAAATGGTGGTGAGTATGTCAAGTCTGAGTTTATTAATTATTGTGCAGATGGAGGTATTCAGATGCAGCATTCTATCCCTTACACACCACAGCAAAATGGTGTTGCTGAGAGGAAGAATAGATCACTGAAGGAGATGGCAACATGCATGACGGAGGCCAAAAATTTTCCACCAAAGTACTGGGCCGAAGCTATCAACTGTGCAGCCTATATCTAGAATAGGGTGCCTCATAAACAACTTGATGGTATGACTCCTTTCGAAGCATGGAGGGGGCACAAGCTAGATGTGACCCATTTCAGGATTTTTTGCTCAAAGGCTTGCGCTAGAATCCCAACAGAGAAGAGGAAGGCTTTGCAGCCCCAAAGCCAAGAGTGTCTTTTTATTGGATACTATGAAGATTCAAAAGGGTAAAAGTTGATAAATTTGAGCACAAACAAATCTTTCATTGAAAGGTGTGCTCAGTTTGAAGAAGAACGCCTTGCAGCAGTGGAAGCTGGTGAAGCCTCTTCACCACCTGAACCTCAAGAAGTAAGTAAAGAGTTTGTTGAACATGTTGATTCTGATTTTTCTGATGGAGATGAGTTTATTGTAGACCCTAACAGCCCTACAAGTCCAAAATGGGCAGCCAAGACACTACATGTAGCATGTGAGCTAGCTGGGGATCCCAATGACCCAAGGAGGACTAGATCTAAATTTGAGAGTGGTCTGTGCATGAAGGATCCTATGTTTGCTGAAAAATGATATTTGATGGTGGATTCTAATCCTCAAACATATGAAGAAGCAGCCGGAGATCCAAGATGGTGAACAACCATGAAGGAGGAGTTCAGCTCACATTAGAAGAGCAACACATGGGAGCTAGTGGATCTTCCTCCAGGAAGAAAGTTAGTCCAGTGTAAGTGGGTCTATAAGACCAAATTTGCTGCTGATGGTTCACCACTAAAGTAAAAGGCCATATTGGAAGCCAAGGGCTACTCATAGGTCCATGGCATAGATTACAATGAGACCTTTGCCCCAGTGGAAAAAATGGATTCCATCAGGCTAGCCTTAGCCATTGCAGCCTCAAGGCAATGGGAGGTACATCACATGGATGTAAAATGTGTCTTCCTGAATGGAGATCTCACCGAGGAGATATATATGCAGCAGCCTCAAGGTTTTTCTACTAACCATTCTCTTGTGTGCAGGTTGAGAAAGTCATTGTATGGGCTAAAGCAAGCCCCCAGGGCTTGGTATGCCAAGATCGATAGCTTCTTGCTATCACTGAATTTTGTTCGGTACAAATCAGATCCAAATGTCTATTTGAAGTTAGTTAATGGTTCATTAATGATCATTGTTTTATATGTTGATGACCTCCTCATTATAGGAAGCTCAAAGGTTGAGATTGATTCCTTAAAAGGAGCTATGAACCAAGCCTTCTCCATGACAGATTTGGGGCTCTGAAGTCAATTTTTGGGGCTTGAGATTGCTCAAAAAAAATATGGAATCAAGGTGCACCAGTCCAAATATGCCTTGGAATTGCTGAACAAATTCAGAATGAAGGATTGCAAAGCAAGCAAAACTCCTTTCCTTTCAGGAGTGAAGCTGGAAGAAGCTGATTCTTCACCTATGGTAAACAATACACTGTATCGGCAATTGATTGGATGTTTGTTGCATATGACACATACTAGACCTGATATTTGTTATGCAGTAAGTGTGGCTTCTAGATTCATGGATCAGCCTCAAGAGATCCATTGGAAAGCAGCCAAAAGGATCCTTAACTTTGTTCAGGGAACAATGACACATGGGATCTTCTATAAAGCAAAATCTGATCTTGATTTGATTGGATTTACTGACAGTGATTAGGCAGTTGATAGCATAGACAAAAATTCCACATAAGGATATGTGTTCATACATGTAGAAGATCCCATCAGCTGGTCAAGCAAGAAACAGAGTGCCATTGCACTCTCATCTATAGAAGCAGAGTACATAGGAGTTGTTAATGCAGCAACTCAATGTTTATGGTTGCAGGGTTTACTTGGAGAGTGTGGCTTAGAACTAGAGTACACAACTACCATCTACTGTGATAACCAGAGTACCATTCGAATCTACAAAGATCCAATTCAGAAGCAGAGAACCAGACACATTGAGATCCATATGCACTACATCAGAGAACTTGTGCATGATGGCACCATTCATCTACTCTTCTGTTCATCTTCAGAACAAGTTGCTGATATCTTCACCAAAGCATTTTGTGAGAAGACCTTCAGTAATCTCAAATAACTTCTGGGGATTGCTGATCATGCTGTGAAAGCATGAGTGAAGACAAGATTCAAAATTTTGTTTTACAGTCCATGTTTAAGGGAGGATTTTCCCAAGTTGGTTTTGCCTCTTTCCTTGTTTAAATGGGCATGCAGTATGTAAAGGGTGACTAAGCCTTGTTTCTAGGCCCTATAATTTTCTAATATATTACTCATAAGTTAGTCTTAAGGGGGGGTGTTAGAATAATCAACCCATAGTTTACCCATTTAGACAATAATTTCAATTATTTCTGTCTTATTAGCCTAGTTCATGTGTCCCACCTTGTGCAAGTTGTCTATTACCTATCCATAGTGGTAAAAATTGCCTTATTTGACTCATGTAGCACATGGAAAAGCCAAATGAATCAAATCTGCTTTATTACCTGCTTTTTCAGTGTTTTAAGGCAAATAGAAAAGCTGGACTAGGTGAGGTGAACTAGTTTTTTGTCCTCTTCATCCTCCACTCTTTTCTCCATGAAAAAGCATGCATGAGCTGCCATTCCACCACTCTTTAGCTTTCCTAATCCTTTTTTCTAATTCGTGAGCTCCATGACATATTTGGGATCAACTTTTTACACCTATGGGGGATTTGCTTATTTTTAGTAAGCCTGCTTTATGCTAGATTCGAATTTCTCCTCATGCATTCGAATCCCTGATATATGTTATTTATTCAGCAACCTATGTGATTACAGGTTTGGCTATTGTACACTAATTTAATATAGTTTAGTGTTCAGCTCCAATTTCAGTCTCTTTTGTGAGTGATTTTGCATGATCAATTGTTAATTGTTGTGAGTAAAATTAATCTATCACCTGGTTCAATTTCCACATGGCCATACAAGAAAAGAAAACCAAAGGAGACATCAGGATCTGTGTCGACTTACGTAAACTCAATGACGCATCTCTTCATGATCCATTTCCGACACCTTTCACTGATGAAGTATTAGACAATGTGGGAGGACAGGAGGTCTACTCCTTCACTGATGGCTTCTCAAGATATCACCAGATCAGAATACACTCAGAAGATCGACATAAGACCATGTTTGCAACAGAATGGGGCTCATTCCAGTATACGGTAATGCCCTTTGGTCTTAAGAATGCACCAGCTATCTTTTCTAGAGTAGTAGTTGCTGTATTTAAAGAATACATCCATAAATTCCTAGAAGTTTATTTTGATGATTGGACTATATTTGGATTAATTGACAAGCACATAGGAGATTTAAGACTGATGTTAGAGAAATGTAGGAAGCACCAGATTTCTCTAAACTTGAAAAAATGTATATTCTGTGTGCCATTCGGTATTTTGTTGGGTCACATTGTTTGCAGGCAAGGCTTGATGGTAGATCCCGCGAAGATTGCCATCATTGTAAATCTCCCAGCACCCAACTCGGTCAAACAACTGAGGACAGTACTTGGTCATACCGGGTACTACAAAAAATTCATCAAAGGATATGCTAAGATTACAGCACCAATGGAAAAGTTGTTAAAGAAAGATGTAAAATTCCTATGGAATGAGGAATTCCAGTAGAGTCTAAACACACTTAAAGAGAATATGGTTACAACACCAATCTTAGTATTTCCAGACTGGACTAAGCTGTTTCATGTACATGTGGATGCATCTGGCATCACACTAGGGGTTGTTTTAATGCAACCAGGAGAAGGATGTATCGATCATCCTATCGCATACTCCAGCAGAAAGCTAACAACAGCAGAAAAGAACTACACCACGACAAAAAGAGAAGGCTTAGCTATGGTGTAAGCGCTACAGAAGTTCAAGCACTACCTGTTGGGTGCCTCGTTCAAGATGTTTACTGACCATTCCGCATTGAAGTATCTGGTCAATAAGCTAGTGTTAGGGGGAAGAATCTGCAGATGGTTACTCCTCTTTCATGAGTATGATTTTGAAATCATTGTCAAACCAGGAAGATTGAACACCGGACCTGAGCATCTGTCTCGAATAGACTCAGGAGAAGAGCCAAGTAACCTAGAGGACAATTTGCCAGATGCGTAGTTGTTTTCTATCTAGATCACATATGAGTACTATGCTGATATCATTCACTTTCTCACTACAAGAAGGGCACCTGATGAGTTTACCAATCATCAAAAGAGGTAGTTGGTTGTTAAAGCAGTAGACTTCACCCTGATTGCAGGACAATTATACAAGTTAGGCCCAGATGAAGTCCTGCGCAGATGTGTGATGCCACATGAAAAAGAGGCTATTATCAGAGAAGCACATTCAGGTACCGCAGGAGGTCATTTCGCAGGAAAGCCGACTACACAGAAAATCCTGACCGTAGGATTATGGTGGCCTACATTACACAAAGACACTAAGGACTTTTGCAGCTGCTGCGATATCTGCCAGAGGGTAGGAAAACCCTCACGACAAGATCAAATTCCGCTGCAACCGCAGGTTACATTGCGTGCATTTGAAAAGTGGGCTATAGACTTTGTGGGTCCTATCAACCCACCTGGAAAACGAACTGGTGCGAGATATATCATCACTGGAACAGAGTACCTCACCAGGTGGGCAGAGGCCAAAGCAGTAAGAAATTGTGATGCTGCTACAGGCACACAGTTCCTTTTTGAAAACATCATCACTAGATTTGGATGCCCAGTAATCTTGATGAGCGATCAAGGCACACACTTCTTGAATCGCACCATTGAGGCCTTGACAGAAGAATTCCAGACACAACACCAAAAGAGCACTCCCTACCACCCACAAGCTAATGGTACGGTGGAGGCCTTTAACAATATTTTAGAAAATTCTCTTACTAAGATCTGCAATAGCCAAAGGAATGATTGGGACCTCAGAGTTAACGTTGCATTATGGGCGTATAGGACTACATGCAAGAAACTTATAGGACACACACCTTTCAGCTTGGTGTATGGACAAGAGGCGGTTATTCCTATCGAGTATATTCTTCCCAGTTTAAGAATTGCTCAGATCACTGGAATGGCTGATATAGACACGGTGCATGAGAGGCTAGCGCAGCTGCTTACCTTAGAGGAAGCATTAGAGGAAATTTGGGGTCTAAAATGGGCCTTATAAGAAAACGTGCCAAAATAAGTTTTTGTGAGTTGGAATTCAAGAACCAATAGAATTTCAATAAAATAAGTCAACCATAATGGTTGAATTGACATATTTGTCATTAAAAAAAACTACTTTTTTTGTTCGTATTTTCGACATATCTCATTGTGTTTTTACTCAAATTTCGATCAAGAGAGCTCGTTGGATGTGGAATTTGATTCCGCATCCAACGAGTACCCACAATGCATACTTTTGACGGACCCCGCTACCCCAAAAACAAGAAATACCTGAAAAAATGTGATGATGACATCATCATCACGTTTTTTTAGGTATTTCTTATTTTTGGGGTAGCGAGGTTCGTCAAAAGTATGCAGTGTGGGTACTCGTTGGATGCGGAATCAAATTCCGCATCCAACGAGCTCTCCCGATCGAAATTTGAGTAAAAACACAGGGAGATATGTCGAAAATACGAACACAAAAAGTAGTTTTTTTCTTTCTTCCTCCAAAATTAATCAATATTATTTTATTATTTTAACTATTATTTTATTATTTTCCTTGGGAGGCCCATTTTAGACCCCAACATTCCTCTAATGATAGATTCATCGTCGGATTCCATCAGAAAGTGTAGAAGGCACGAGAAAAATATTGGCATGAGAGACACATTAAGAGTGAGACTCTTCAGATCGGAGACCTAGTACTCCTCTATGACAGTAAATTTCTTAAGTTTCCAGGGAAGTTCAAGATGCATTGGTTGGGGCCATATCAGATACAACAAGTTACAGAGGGAGGAGCCGTTCAGCTCAGCAAACTGAATGGGGAGCTTCTTCCCACGATGAAAAATGGTAGTAGGCTTAAGCTTTATAGTGACAGCCACTCCACCTCTCAGCCCTAACTCTGAGTCGCAAATGGTGCAGATGTCCAGTGTAGTTGAAAGGAGGCATCGCACCGGGAATTAGTCTACACTGGTAGGTATTCTAAGTATCAGGAATCGCATAAGGACGGTTCATTTTGAAAAAAAATAAAAAATGCTTAAGTTTGTTTTGGGCAAGTGATGTGGTGTAGTATCATAGCAGCACGATGTTTCTCCGTGCCACGTACCTAGTTTTTGTAATGAGACAGAGGGCTAGTCAAGTTGCCTTCTGACAGGTAATTAATGAGGAAATGACCGGTATACCTTACCGTAGATTTGGAAATAGCATAATCAATTATCCAGATTTAGCAAATCTTCGACGAGGCCGGTGCTTGCATACACACACTTCAAGGGAAATTGATCGGGTTTCAGCATTTATTGAGGATCAGGATGACGGGTGTGGTCTCGTCCAAGCAATTAATACGACCGATGGGTTCAGCCTAGATGACCGTTACGTCCTGGATTACCACCTCCGGCATAAAAGCAGAAATTATTCATTCGGGAGGGTTGCATTTGCAAAGAGCCGAGAGCTATAGAGTGCATTGTTAAGTTTCCCTTGTCCAGAGCTAATTTCGTTACAGAGTGCTGTGATTTCCAGAGTTTGCAGCCATTGCCAATCCAAAGTATAACACCGAGCGGGTTCTGTCTGAGGACGAACCTATAGAAGCAATTTTGGAAAGGTTCGAGCGTGGAGGCCATATGTCCGCTATGGGGACGCTACCCAGGGTTGTGAAATTAGGAACATCACAGGTCAGACAATTTCCAAGGATGAGGAGTCAAGCGTAGGATGTAGAAGATGTCATCAAAGTCTCTGCTAAAGAGAAGAAGAAATCCGATCCGATCACTAAAGATAAGAAAGCAAAGCGGAGGAATGATGAGAAGAAATCTTCGGCCAGGAAGAAAGTAAAAATGAGAAAAAGATGGCAGCGAGAGAAGGGATATGACCTATCTCATCAGCTAAGAGAATAACAATAGGTTCCAAAGGTCAAGAATGAAAATATGTGGAACCCAAGCAGCGTGAATACTTGGAGCAAGTTGCTGAGAAGAAAAGTGAAAGGGAAAAAAAACCGAACAAGCAGAACTTCAAGATGTAGACAAAGGCTTGTTCTCGGAATGGAATTCATGGTTTGTATACCTTTCGCATAAGTAGGCTCCAGACTGAATGAAATGTTTGAGAAGGCTGGAATATACAGATTTTACTTGTGATAAAATTTCTAACCCAGATAAAGAGCAAAGGATATATGTGGAAGACTTCTCAAAACCAAAGGATCCATAAAAGGTCTCAGGAGCAACGAGAGCGATACCATGACTGAGGGAAGGAAATATAAGAGAGCCCAACGAACTAAGTTACATAAACTATAGAGAGCGTGTCGCAGCTATGGAGAATGAAGTCGCAGGACTTCGGGACAAGCTTCAACGCACTTCACAGGAAGCCAAGGAGAAGCTACAGCAGGAGAAACCTGTTGTTAGTGGCTTGGGGATGAGCCATAAGTAAGTGTTAGGGGACTATTGGAGCAGAGTCCCGCAGCTACAGGAAAAGCTGCCATTTTGGCGGATAGACAATTTGGTGAAGATGAAGAGATAAGGTAAAGTTACGACGTCGTAGCATGTTTCTAGCTGCAGAGCGGAGCCAGAAACTATGACTACCAGGGCAGTGAAGTCAAAGAAGATGACAGTACCTGAGTGGCTGAGAAGAGAGAGCTCAACCACTGCATTGAAGGCAGCGGCAAATACAAGAGGGCTTAGCTACCCTCATAAAGGAAAAGGAGCGACGAGGCCAAGGTATTGAAGATGAAGGACAGAAGCAGGGAAGCGGTGCATAGTACCCATGGTCAGCGCTGGGAAGCATGGAAGACTGCAAAGAGTAGTGGTGTGATGGAAAGCAGCTACCCCAAGTACAGATATGCTGACTGTCACTAGTTAGGGTTTGGGTTACTATTTGGATAGGCCCACAGTGTTGTAATGGCTAGACCTTTGGGCCGCCTATAAAGGGATGTATTTTGTATTGTAAAAGGTTGGCATTTTGGGCATTTTAAGCCATCCAGCTAGTCAGATTATTAGTAGTCTGTTAGCTCACTGTTATTTTGTATTGTAACAATCCGCAGGGATTGACAGAGAGAGAGAGAGAGAGAGAGAGAGAGAGAGTATATTGTAAGGAGGAAATATAGAGAAGATATCTAAGAGAGAAGGGCTCCAGGATGTGTGCGGAGTTACCCAGAATATCTATAGCTGCATACGCGGTGCAACAGAACTGTGTACCTCTCTCAAGTTATAATATAGAAACACAGTTCTGTGGACGTAGCTTCTACCCTGGAAGTGAACCACATAAAATCTGAGCGTTGTGTGATTGATTCATGTGATTGTATTTACTTGTTATATATGTCATTCATTACATGAACTTTGCTTATAGTAAATGTATGTATGTGTTATTCAGTTCACAGCATAGTAAAAGGATAAATACAAGTTGAAGTCTTTAAGTATTCTGTATAAGAGTCTGTCTAATTTTCACTTGAGACAGTTAAGAGTCGCAATGTAAAACAGCCTTGTGCGTTGAAAGCTGTAATTTGAACACCAGTACGCTAGGTATGCTGAGTCGCAGTGGTAGGATATCGTAGGGAGGTGATATCGCACCATCGGAGGAGCTGTGGTGCACGATACCGTGGGTTAAGGATCAAGCGTAGGAGAAGTTTACGTGTTTCCCAGGATGTGGCAATGCGATAAGGGTTAAAGTCAGCGCGAGTGAGAGGAAACTGCACACCGTAGAGAGAGAGACATCTTGTAGGCTAAGAAGAGCTGCGAGGCGCACATAGGACGCCATACAGAACCTGGCCGAGACACTTGAGTCTTTGGCCAACCCATTAAGATCACTTTGGGTGAGACTTCAGGCCGCTCCGCGGTCTGTCACCGAAAGGGCCAGTGAGCTAGGGGTGTTGTTGGTTCATTATAGTAAACCCGGGTCTGCCCAGCGACCAACAAAAATATTAATATGTTCATTCTATTATATATTTTAAATTTTACAAATTTATAAAAAAATAAAATTTAACATAAATCTAGATTTACTAAGTATAGAAAGGACTCCAATTCTTTTAGGGTGTCATTGTTTATTTTAATTTTTTTTTAAATTAAGAAAAAATTTACATCTAAAAAATTTGATTTCTCCATACTTATAAATCCAGATTTAAAATAAAATTATACTGTTTCCATAATTAGTTCACTGAATATTGTATATTTCCATTGTAAATTGTTTTAATGCATTCAAGTAATCATAAATAGAGAATAGACTCATGTATATATATTGAGACATACTAACTTCAACAATATTGAAATAAACTTTAAACAAAGCAATTCATGACAATATAAAATCCTATTGAGATAATTGTGCATGAATATACATATCGATGTTAGAGAAATGTAACTGCGGAAGATATTTTATTTTGTATCACTATTATCATTATCCCTTCTAGAGATGTTGTTCCTTGAATTAGGGATGTCATTGATGTATTTGTTCATGAAAATATTTGAGGTAAAACCTCTATTGTAAGTCCGGTCAGTAGTGCCAACAAAAGTATTATTAAAATGTATTTTTGAGTCTCTTAGGTAATTCACCCCTAACATCAAGGAGAAGTCGGTCCTGTTGGATTATTAAGCCTCTCAGCTGATAAGTATAAATAAGAGCGGTGCATCCAAGATTTGGACATCGTGTGCACTCAAGTAAGTTTGCTAGAAAGAGGATAAACAATCCATCTAAGGTGAAAGAAGTTGTATAGCCTTATTTCTTAGGTCTTACACTGCATTTGGTTGAAGTCTATCTCGAGGAATTTTTGTTTGGTTTTCTTCCCCACAAAGGTTTCCTAAGATAAATATTTTTGTTCTATTTTCTATTGTTCTTTTTGTTCTTTCAGTGATCCTATTTTTTAGCATAACATATTTTAAAATAAATAATTAACATGCTATCAGGTCCAACCTAAAAGAAGATATTGTGAAACAACTCATCTCACAGTCTAGAAAGCCAAGGATTACTATTTTGGGTACTTTCCTCCATAGATCATCCATAAAAGAATGGGAATTCAACTCTCCCTAGGAGGGTGCATCTTTTTATCGAAGGGGTTTTAAATTCCTACGATTTTCATTTTTTGACTTACCACTACTATCAGAAGAAACTAGGGAAACATATTTTTCATGGTTCCATCCTCAGACTCCAGAAAAGCAAGATACATTCTATATAGAATTGGGTATGAACATATTTTCCTCCATTCAGCTCTATAAGTGATCTCAGCTGAAAAATTAGGATTTTCCAGTCAAGCCCTAGGTCATCCTGAAGTTGGTTCCAGAAGTAGTCCTCAAACTGGTAAGTTATATCTCCTATATTTCCATTTTAAGTTCTCATTCATTAAACATGACAAACAATACCATGATTGATGAAAATATTGAAGGAGCATAGAATTTCAGAGCATGGAAGTATAGATTCGTACACATTCTTGAAGAACATGACCTAGAAGGATACAACAAAGAAGAGGTCAAGGAACTAGAGGGAGATAAGGAAAAGGATAATCACAATAAGGATATGATCAAATCCAAGAGAATCATATTTGATTCTATGAAGGACCATTTTATCTCCCAAGTGTCTTGAAAGAATACTCCAAAGTAAATGTTTGATGCACTAACCAATTTGTTTGAAGGTAAGAATATCAATAGAAGAATGGCCTTGAGAAACCAACTCAATGGTGTGAAGATGAAAAATGAAGAAACCGTACAGTCATACATATCCAGAGTATCTCAAATCAAAGAAATGTTAGAAACCATTAATGACATAATACAAGAAGATAAAGTTGTGATGACCACCCTAAATGGTATTTGTTAGGTCATGTTTTTGTTTTCTATCTTTTAATGCTTTTATTTATGTTTTGAAGCTTGGTTTTTATTCTTAGAAAATTTTGTTGATTGACATAGTTTGAATGTTTCCCTTTAGATTTTATGTTATTTGATTTCTTACCTTATTTTTACAAGTTTTTGTTTGATTTCATGATCAAAGGGCTTAAATAAAGCTTATATGGATTAAAAAGTATGAAAAATAGCATAAAAGTTTAATTGAGACTCCTAAACCAAGTTTAAACCCTTATATTTAGCATAATTTTTGAAAATCATTAACCTGAATTTTATTGTAGCGCAAGCCAGAAAAAGTTACACAGAGCTGCTACAAGAAATTCTTGCAAAATTAAAAATCCTCTTTCAATGTAGCAGAGGCATAGTTCTTTAAGGCACCGATGAGATAGTTCATAACGCTTCTGATCACCGATCGCAAAGCCAATGGTCTAAAGTGTCACGCAAATTTAAAATCATTTTTCAACGTTGTGGAGTTTCAATGGTCTAATGCACCGGCAACACAATGGTTTAAAGTGCCAACACTGTGGCAACAAAATGGTTAAGGCGCCAACGAGACAGTTGATAAAGTTTCCGACCATGGCAGTATAGTGTTTTCAATGTTGCAGAGATTTTGTCGACACTGGGGTAGCATAGTGACTTGAGGTTTCGATGCATTAGAGATTATTGCCTCCAATCGCCAACAGGTTAGAAATGGTAAGTGCTGATTCATTCGGTCTTGAACCTCCGACCGCCGATGCTAAGCAGGATTAATTGTTAGTGATGGGAGACACTGTTAACATGGGAACATTCAAATGTCAATCGCTTTAACAAGTGGAATATAATCATGAAGGTGAATTAGGGAGGTTTCTTGCAGAACTAATGAAATAATGATGGCAAATCATAATGAAACAAAGGCATTTCAAATCACGTCTTTTCCTGAAGTGCACGAAGAGAAGGTGGAGATCATGGTGGAAAATTAGTTCTTAGAAAGCAGAATTTTGAATTAGAGCGAATGTTAGGGCGTTCAGAAGCATTTTTTTGGAGTGCTTAAAATGGTTAGAGAAGGTTGGATGCATGCAGTTCAACACTTGACATACAGAAGAATAGGATTCTAGCAGTTGGATTAGTTGTTGTAATAGTTTAAAATATGGTCAGAGTGTGGTATTTATGGAAGTTGTTTGACAATTAAAAAGAGTGGAAAGACCAATAGGGCAGAACCCTTAGACTTAATTTGGGTGAAAAAATTTCCAGATTGCGCATAGTTGTTTGCAGAAGCAATATGGTTAGTGTTCTTCAAGAATATTGAAGGTTATCATGGAGAGGTTTCTTGCAAGTTTGCTCAGGGTTTAGTTAAGGATGTAGTGTCTTTTGACACTTTGAAGTTAAAACTAACTAGGGAGTTACTAGCAGAAGCAACAGGGATTCTGGATGAAGGAGAGTTCTGGTTCAAAAAGGTACCCTTCACCTTTGATGCTCAAGGATATCTGCTTCCTGGTGTAGTATTAAACTTGGGAAAAGGTGTTCCCATTCAAAACTTTAAACCAAAGTGGATTGGGCCTATTAAAGTCTTGCAAATATATGTCAATTGTGAGGGTAGATTTGCCTTTGTGTTCAAATATCATTTTAGATTCCTTCAACATCTCAGTCATGAATCTAAAATGAATCTTCCTTTATTCTTTTTGAAAATCTTACAGAAGATGTCATGCAGGGTGAGAGAACACCGGGACCATACAAAACAATCGGTTTTTCACCATGGGATCATAAAACTCATCATAAGTAATGTATTGAAGAAAAGAGAAAACACATGGGAGCATTTCTGTTGCAGCTGCAGCATTTTTCCCAAATTCCAAAAAAAATTGGGACCCTCCTTTTGTTTGGATTAGTTCTTTTTCCTTGAGTTAATTCAATGATTTTCCAGAAAGAATTTCTAAGTACTGGGATTGATCTACCAATTGTTTTGATTCCTCCTCTAATGCTTGAAGCAATCTAATGTTTGATCAGACTTTGTCACTGCCTTTGGATGCATTTTCAGCTTGTTCGAATCGCAAATTTGTTTGGTTAAAGCTTCCGCCGTTGCGGAAAAATAGCGAGTCTTGACTTCAAATTTTCTTTCTGATATGTTGGTTTTAATCGGCTGAATATATAACTTAATCGGAAGGTATTTTCTTTCCCTCCCACCATTACGGATGGATAATCGGTATTGACTTCGACTTCCTTTCCGATTTGTTTGTTTTCACATCGGCTGCTTTTGTGTTTTGGCATCGGAACTTATATCACTTCTCCTTCCGCTGTTGCGGATGACAAATCACAATTTCTCCCGATCACTGTTTGGTTTTGCTTCCGCTTCATTGTTTTTTCCGGCCCCGTAAGTCTCGGGCTTCCGCATTTGCGGCGGCGAAATGCTTTTCCTTTTCCGGACGTCTAGTCGTTTTGAATCCTGCCGTTGGGGCAAAATAATCAGACTTGGCTTCTAAGTTTTCTCTGACACATTTTTTCAAATAGGCCGATCTTTTGGTTTACATCGGAAGGATTTGTTATTTCCTTTTCCGCCGTTGCGGCTCCCAAAGCGGCTTAGCACCCGAAGCATAAAGTGCTCCGATTGCCGATGCGTATTGGTCTTTTGATCGATTGCCTGTATCTTTTCTTCTTCCACCGTTGTGGCTAGGAAAGCCATTCAGATTCTGATGTAAAAGCCTTCCGACTTCCGATTGAGAGTTTTCCCACCCGCGGGTCACGTATCCTTAACCTTTCCTTTTCTGCCATTGTGGCTAGGAAATCCTTTTCGCGTCCGATGTCGATATCCTTCTGACTTCCGGCTAAAGCTTTTTCCCGCCCGCATCGCATGTCTTTAGCCTGTGTCTCTTCCGCCGTTGCGGCTGGGAAAGTCATTTAGCTTCTGATGTAAAAGCCTTTCGACTTCCAATTTAGAACTATCCCGCTCGAGGCTTAGTCAAAACTCTTCCGTTTGTTAAAATTCTCAGATTAAGGGATGCGCCTGACCGTTTTCTTGTCGATTAGCCATTTCAGGTGGTTTAAGTTAATGTTTTAAAATTCCATTCCAAATAATGACACACAGTAATTGATTGCAGGTAGAACTCAAGGGACTGTTGGGGTGACCACGTTGTGAAGGTGTAGCTTGACAGTTTTGTAAAAAATCAAATCGAAACCAGCAGGTTCGCAAGGGAGACAAGCGAAGGAAAAGACAAAATCGAAAGCAACAAAATATGCAGATTTGAAAAGTCCGTTAGTTACTCAGATGATAATGAGCTTGCGCAGAAAAGATGAAAAGGAGGAATATGAAACGCTCGAAGAACCGAAGAGTCACACGTTTGGGGGGGGAACCCAAGTGGTCTACTGATTTTGTTTAAATATTTGAAAGTTAGAAGTTACTAGTGACTTTTTCCCAGTTAGATTTGTGAAGACATATTGTAAGAAGAACTATTTCCTTTTGCAATAGATAATTACAGTTTTCCTATTGGAGAAAGCTTGGTGGAATATTCAAATGTTGTGCTATGGATTTGTTGAAGAGGAACTATTTCGTTTTCAGCTTTATGTCCATTAACTGTGAGAGACTGTTCTAACTCTTTGAACCTATGTTCTTGTATGAATGTTCTCTGGTTTATTTTATGAAGATTTCCACTATGAGTGATGAATGTTGTTCATAAAAAATTGGCTATCTGGTTGTTCAAATATCTTTTAATGTTCATGCGTTTTGGAAGAAGTATCAGCTATCTGTGATTTTTCATAATGCATGTACAAATTACATTACTCATTAATGAATGATAACTTTCCTCCCTAGGGATAGGTAACGTAGTTAGTTGTAATTTCTTGCTTTGTGTGATTTAGATGCGAGAGAGTTTAAGACGAGAGGTAAGAACCTACGCAGATTGTGACCGCTCCTCATATTCTACGTCAATCTGCATGTTAAATAGGCACTTGCATATCATACTTAAGTCAAAAAATACAAAAATATACACGGTGGATTGGGCCACAACCGGTAAAACCTTTTGTTTTTGTTACTTGACCTACGGTAGCCGGACCGCAAACCGGATGGATTCCCTACACCAAATAGTCACGGGCTAGTTGGGAACGTTGACTGGGGAGAATCCCTTTCTGTTGTTGCCTGCAAATTTCTAGGCCTCAACAATTTCTTATTTTGGCCAGGTTTCAAGACTGAGCAGGAGGAACATTCTCAAAGAAGACAGGTAGATAAGGGTCAAACTCTGATTAAGAAGCTTAGAAAACAGGTCATAGTCAAAGATGAAGAAACTGATAAACCAGGAGAAGCTTTGAATCAGGAAAATGAAAATATTGAGCTTGGATAGCGAGTTAATGTTGAGGAAAGCAAAGTTCTATAGTCAGAGATGAAGGAAGCTGAGCCAGTTGAAGAAGTTTTACCTAAAAAACCAGATCAAGATGTAATGGAGGAGGTTAAGGAATAAAAGCAAAGCCCCATTACAGTACTCTTAGAAGAGGATGAAAAATACTTGTCTGATGAGGCTAGAGTTCTAGTTACTAATGAAGATAATGTTTGTGTTAAGAAAGAAATTCACACTCATTGTGATGAGGAAACAATGTCCATAAAGAAAAGAATGAAGGTTGTTGAATTTTCCTCAATAACTCATCAAGGAAAGGTTCTGAAGGTGTTGGGAGAGGTTGGAGCAGTCTGGAGACCTAAGACAAGGCTAAAGAACAAACTTAGGTTAAACATAAAGAAGCTACTGAATCCCAAATTAGCTAAAGAAAAGGTTACAGTAATAAAATTTTCATAATCTCAAGAGAAATTGAATGATAGTGAACATGACAATAAAGAAATTATAAAAAGTAAAAAACCAATAGTATCAAAAGATAAATCTATCTTCACTGATACTAAGATTTCTGATATTTTCCTGGAGATTCGAAATCAGATGATTCAAGAACAATAGCAAAATGAGGTAAAGAGTTCTTGTCTAGAGAAAACAGAGATAGTTGAAGAAGAAGTTCATTGCAATATTGAAACTAAAGAACATCCAGAGATTCCTGTGACCTCCACAGAGCTTATGAAGGAGGATGAAGAAATCTATAAGAAACTAAAAATCCCATGGACACCAGAAGGGATGCAAACAATCTCAGGAGACAAATGTATTGACTCTGATAAGGAAAACCTGCAAAGAAGCATTAAGCAATACAAATATCAAGTTGACTATATGCATGAAACAAATGATGGATTAGTTACTACACATAGGAGACTTAGAGAATTCTTGGAAGAGGTTAACAATCATTACCGGGAACTAATTACAGTTTCTAGGTAAGCTCTTAAAACGAAAAGGCAAATGGAGAATCAGTTCATAGAGCTAAAGCAGACTATCCAGGTGCTGACTTAGTAGAACAAGGAGCTAACAAGGAAGGTTGTAGACTTAGAGGAGGATCATTTGAAATCTAGAAGGAAAGCACAAGATTTAGAGGGGATTGTTTTACTAGCTGGAGCAACTAAAGACTTGTAAAGTTAGTTAAGAGAGTCAATTATTAGTTAAGTTTGGAAAGTCATTTTATTTTTGTATAATGATAGTTTAGATTGAACTATTCGATAGATAGCCTAAAAGAAGTTAGGGTTCAATTATTCAACTAATTTTGAAGGAATAGGATAAATGTAAGTCTGAAAGAAGACAAATGGTTTGATTTTTTGTTGGCAAGGGGAGGTTATCAGGATGTGTTTATGAGCTAAGTAAAATACTCTTATGTGTTTTTTATGACTAAATTGTGAAATATATGCACTATATTCCCTTCAGATTATTGACTGGTTTCATTTCTAATTTGTGTTAATTACTTAGTTGGTATATTCATTTCCTGTTTAATATTTTTTATGCTGGAAATGCTTGCTAACTATGGGTGAAATTCAATACTGTGTTTACTCTGTTGGATTATGGTTTATATTTTATGCATCTCAGTTATTTAAATGCTCATGATTTAGTGTTTTCATTGGTATTATGAATGTTTTCCATCTTGTCTTCAAACTGTTCAACCATAACCTTATAAAACCCTATTTTACTTTATTGTGATTTTTTGAGATTGTGTTGGCTTGTTCTTCCGTAGTCTGGGAACAATTTATAGCACAAACATATTTGGCACCGTTGTCGGGGAATGAAGTTGAAAACCTATTTTCCCTGGGATACTTATTATTTCACTGGTTTTGAGAGGTGAACTTAAACTAGCAAATCTTAAACACTACTTTTCACTAGTTTTTCATAGTGGCTAGTGTTTCCGCCTTTCACACACCTAGGTCACGTGGCAGAAATCTTCAAGCCACTCGATGTGTCCTTGGGGGAAAGCCTCAAGTCAAGGCTGTCACCTTGTTCTTTCTCCTCCGTTTAGGCTCAACTCCTAATGAAGCCAAGGGGGGTAGACCCTGTGAAGTTACTAAGGAAAAATTATTTAGTATGGTGATGTTAAACTGAATGAGTTACTTAGAAGTTTGAAATTTAACCATAAACAACCATAGATGACATGATACAAAAAGAGCGCACAAACGCACAATGCTGAGACACAATATATATATATAGCAAGAAAATAACCAGTGCCTTAAAATGGAGTCAAAAGATAATCAATGTACTTGCATGTGCTTGGAGTGAATGTTTTGCGATTGCCTCTTGGTACGTTTTAAGTTAATGTGAAATATGAGTTGATTAAAATTAGGTGAACGGGGGGGGGACTCCAGATATACCTGAGACTACTTGGAATATGTCCAAAACTAAACTGTCACAGCTACCCACAAGGAATATGTGGGCTGAATGGAGTCTCTGAGGCTATTGTTAATAATGCACCCGTAGGTGTAACAGAGATCGACGCCCCGAGGTCACTTTTCAAGAGTTCCCACTTCCTTTAGGTATTCTTCCACCGTAATGGTTTGATCTAGGTGTTGGATTTTCACCTGATGGTTTGTCAATTTGGGAGAGTGAATCCAACTTAATATATTCACTCAAATTCTTTTGATACAACTTGACTGATCGGAAAAACCCCATCCAAGTGCAGAGCATACACATAGGAGTCTTGTCAATTTTAGTAAATTTTGAGATGGGTGTTCTTGTTAAAAAAGAAAACCCTCGAGGAACGTCTTTCGATCCAAATGGATCTCAATCAGAGAATCAAGGAGGGGCTAATTTTTTTAAAACTAAAGAAACAATTGATGAAGAAAAAACCCCAGAGACACAATGCCGGTTCTCTAATTAGTCCTACCACGCATCTCTTTCCCCTTTCGGGTCAATCGGGAAGTCGTGGGGTAAGTATTAAATTACTTTGAAACCTTAGATATGGAATATGGAATTGATAATAAATCAAAGTATACTACCCTGTAGATTATAACTACGCTAGATTGCAAAAAAAAAGGAACGAAAAGCAAGAAAAGACACGGACGCAAATCCTTTCAAAAGAGCCTATTCAAAAGGATCTTTTCTTTTTATTAGCAGTGATTTAAAATATCAGAAAATTGAAATTGATGCACTTTTTTCCTTGTTATCTAGGATCCAAAGGCTTACAACAAGCTTGTAACAAGCTAGAATTAAAACACAGTGGTGGGGGAAGCTTCCGGGAAGCTCTGGTTCATGCAAGAGTCAGAAATTGGGCAGAGTCTCCTTTTTTTGTTAGACCTACTAAAAAAAAGCGAGAAATTAAAATAAAATGTGCCCAAACACACTTTAAAACTGTTTTGGGTCACCACACTAGTTACCGGAAAAAACTAAGTAAAAATTTGTTAAGTTGGGGTAATCTACTTTTACAAAAAAAGGAACCAAGGAAAGCATGCTTTCCTTTGGATCTTGGCTTGCTGTTTGGGAAGCCAATGAGATGTGAAATTTTATTGAAGAATATGAAACTTTAAAGTATAGCAAAGGAAACTACCTTAAAAGCAAGCTACAAATTTTCTTTAAAATGCTTGCAAAAAAGAGGATAATTTCAGCTAGATCTCTTAAAATATGACTTTATATGCAAAACAGAACTGAGATCTAAACTTAAGAAAGGATCTTACTAACTAGATATATATGTAATTTTCTTTGTGAGACAGCTCTAAGCAATAAGATTCTTTAAAAGTAACCAATTTGAAGAAAAATTAAGATTCCGAAGGAGGAAGAGAGAGAAACAGTGTTGGAAGCCTGGGAATGTTGGGCTTTGGAGTCTGCTTTGGTGGAACACTGAGGGACTATGCCATTAATAATATATTGAATATGAAGAAGATGCAAACCAACTCAACCTCTTCTACAAGCGATATCACTTGGAACTTAGAAATCCTTGCACAAATAGATGGTTAAAACATAGGTGCTGCTAGAAGAGATAATTGGAAAGCATGCAATTAAACTTAAAATACATACAACTCCAATAGATCTGAAACAAGAAGCAGTAAGAGCTGAAATAAAACTAGAATAAACTCTTACCCTAACAGGAGGGAGCTCTCTCCTTCAAGGCCAATAATTAACTAGCAAAATCAGTGATAAATAACACAGATTATACCTCATAAGCATTTGAGAATCACCATCCACACATGAAGAGCATTACACCATAGATATTTCCTCCAAAGCTTCTTTATTCCAAAATAATAAACAATACAATACAAGAGCAACAACACCTCAATCCAAGTTCTAACTAGCTTGGAAGAGGGATATTGTGCCTTGATTTATATAAAACCCAACAGATCCAGCTCAAGGGGGCCACAAATCCCAAGGAGATAGGCCAAATCCATTAATGGAGAGTCAATCAATGTAGATATGAAGTTGAACTGAGCCTACTTGTCAACCAGGGGGCTGATTGAGCTGACACATCAACCCATAAACCAACACATCAGTCCACAGAGCTTCCAGGAGAGTCCACACATGTGGAGGAGAGAGAGAGGGTGCAATTCCCCATAAAGGCTACTAAATATCAACTCTAGATCTAATTTAACCACCTCCTTTAGTCAAGGATTTATCAGATCCAGTTGATCTAGTTCAGATCTGACTGATTTCAATCAAATCGACTGAGAATCCTCTGATCTATGATTCTGTATTTGCTCCATTATTCATCAATTTATTAATTAAAATAATCAATAATTGATTTTTGGGGCCTTCTGACCTGAGTGATGAAAAGTCACTCAAAACTAGGAAATAATGGGTCCATGGGTTTACATGGTGCTCTTAACTTGAAAATGAACACCTACATGACTAAAACTAATTATTTGGCCCAGTTTTATTACAAAATCAAATTTTCCAATTAAACTATTAAAAAATAGCCTAAGCTTTGGAAAAATTAAATTTTAATAAAAAACACTGAAAAAACTAAAAATTTGAAAAATAGAAAAAACCTAGGGGGACTTAGACATGTTCATATGACTCGACCATGATGTATAGCATGTTTATACATTGACACATAGACTCTAGTAACCTCAATAGGCCTAAATGCCAAGTCGACCACCCCAAATTTGGAGGTATGGAGTGAAAAACTCAAAAATTATCAGTGGTTTATTCAACAACCAATAATAACCAAGGGAAAAAAGACCCTAGGCTGATTGGATTGACAAATAAATTCTAAGAGACCTGAGTCTTTTGCAGACACTATCATGCTAGAACATTTATTACAATTCCCCTGTGGGGTATGAACATGTGATATAGTACAACAAGGCTTCCCAAAAGTAAGACTGAAGGTCTTCTGAAGTCTGAACAAGTGATCCTTGTCCGGTTCACTAGGCTCACTTGATAAAAAACCACTAAGTACAACTTAGGTGGTAACATTCTGGCTCCAACTATGGGACATGTGCTCAATCTGGTCTTTAAGGCAAGGAGAGGATACGAGAAAACCATAATCTCTAGTTTATATACCCTGTAAAAACATCTCAACTTGACAAGAAAACCTCATTAGCACAAGATTTATATGAAAACCAAATGAACCATTAAGCTGATTTATTTAAACAAAAGAAATGTAATTAACTAATGAAAAAAAGTTTTATTATAGCTAAGTACAAAATGTAAATGCAGAAAGTAAATGATCTCTTTTAGGAGCTTATTTTACTACTCTAAGCATGATATAAAAGGTTAGGTGTAATAAAAAATCCAATGTAACCACCTAAGCATTTTATTAACATAAAAAAATTTCCTTGTCTTTGGTTACTAGCCAAAGTAAGGATACCTTATTCAGAAAATGCAAACCCGGGTGATTATTCAAAATGGGTGGGATGGTTGGGAGATCATAGGCATGCTTTATATTGTCAAACTTCCTCCCAAGCTGGTAATTGCTTGCACAGGTTGCTTCTATCCATGACTGGACAGGGTTGATATACAAATCAGAGTGATGAGGCAAATTGACTACACCATCATACTGATCAACGAGAGCTTACTGGATGATAATTCCCTGTATAAGACCCAAGTGGCTCTAGATCATGAGGAGACTCTATATGTGAAGATGATAGTTGATATTGATATTCTACTAACTGCATCACCTCTGTATTTTCACAACACTGCTTCTCCATGTCTTCATTATTAATAGCTTTGTGTGGCTCTTCATGATATGACTCTGAATGATCATATAAGAGTTTTTAATGCTCCTCTTCCATTCTAGGATTTTCCCAGGTCTCCAGATCCATGTTCTCTCCTTCAAATATGCCATAGATAGAAAAATCGACAAAACCATCAAAAGTTTCTGGTTCATTATTTTCCTCTTTGTTCATGTCACAGATTGGATTTTCCATGAATGTCCAGGACTCCTCATCAACATCTTTGTCAGAGATAAGGGAGTCTTCGTCATATGTCTCATGCTCCAAGTTATACTTGTCTTTATTTTCATACTCATATTCTTTAGAGAAAAGGTCACAATGCAGTAAACCTTCTAGACTATCATTGTTATATGGAGAACACGTAGGAGTCCCATCATGTACATTATAGTTTTCATCATAAGCTTCACTATAAGATTCTGCAATGGTTTCATCCTTAGGCTTGTACTGTTTAGCTGGTGACAAAGGGTAGGCCTGGCCTACCATGTATACATGATCAGACTCGCCTAATGTTGTTTCCTGATTACTGACATCAGCCATTCCATGTTCTATAACCTGGTTTGCTATATATCAAGTGCTTTCTTGGTGGAATTGATCACAAGCTCTATACCATGGAATGACTTCTACCAGATTAGTTGAGTCTAACTGGTTTGGAATCCTAGGTTCTTGTTGAGGAGCTTTCTTCTGATACACCTGATTCTATTTAGGCTGAAAGTTCCTAGGTCCATTATTTCTTTCCATTGTGATTATTCTATTATGAATATGATTCAATTGTGCATACTGATTTTCCATGATTTGGTTTTGACTAGTAACCAATTCTTTTATCATGTTAGTTACCTTTTCCATGGGGTCTTTGGAGGTTTCCTTTTCCTCTAATTCAACAGATTTTCCCTTCTCTTTGTTGTATGAAGTGTTTCACCTAGTGTGACCTAGAATGTTGGATTTTCCTGAAGACTGCATATTCTTTGTTATTTTCTTGGCCAATTCCTGAGCAGTTTTTAGATCGGCTGGCTCTTTGTCCCTTAACTCGTACCTCAAATCACCAGTGAAAGATTCGATGTAAGATATGAGCATGGAGGCATCCCTTGGCTTGATTTCTCTAGGGAATTTCACAACCACATGCCTAAACTTAGTGTTAAATTCATCCATGGTTTCATTCTCCATATTCTTTATGTTATGAAGGGCAGCAAGCAGATGTTTTGGTTCTTTCTTTTCCCCCCATTTCTTCTTAAAACCCTCTAGGAATTCAATAAGAGTTTTATATGAATCATCATCTAGGTCGAAGTACCATTCTTCAGCATCATCTTCTAAGGATAAAGCAAAGAAATTCATTTTGACATCATCATGGTCATGGGCAACATCATTGCAATAACTGACCATGTGCTTTTCAAACTTTTGAAGGTGAGACTGGGCAGTGATGGAATTATTGCCCTGACGTATGGGGAGCTTCTTGATAGCATATTTTGGAATGGCATGGAGAGCACCTGCTATCTGAGAAAAGTCAAGGGGTTTGAACAATTCTGTCATTTCTTGATATTCGTGAACATGACTCTCTACAAATATGTAATGGATATATGAGAGGGATTGGTCTCCTAAATTTTCAAGGTTTCTTCAGGAAGTCTGCCTATTCAATATTTCCCTAATAAACCTTTTGGGATCAGGGAGAGGATTGAATAGTTGTTAGTGGTTTCTTCGAGTAGAAATTCTTGAAGGGATGTTAGACACTGGAGTCACCCGATGGATCGAGTTTTAATTTTTATGTTTTTTAAAGACTAAATCAATCAAAACTTTTTATCTTTTTAGTTGTTTAGAAAAAAAGTTAAGCTAAGTCGTACTCAAGAATAAAAAGATTTATCCCTACCAACGGCAGCAAAAAGTGTTTCCACCTTTCACACACCTAGGTCACGTGGTAGAAATCTTCAAGCCACTCGGTGTGTCCTTGGGGGCAAGTCTCGAGTCAAGGTTGTCACCTTGTTCTTGACTCCTCCGTTTAGGCTCAACTCCTAATGAAGCCAAGGAGGGTAGACCCTATTAAGTTACTAAGGGAAAATTATTTAGTATGGTGATTTTAAACTAAATGAGTTACTTAGGAGTTTGAAATTTAACCATAAACAACCATGGATGACAAGAAACAAAAAGAGCGCACGAAAGCACAATGCTGAGACACAATATATATATATAGCAAGAAAATAACCAGTGCCTTAAAATGGAGTCAAAAGATAATCAATGTAATTGCATGTTCCTGGAGTGAATGTTTTGCGATTGCCTCTTGGTATGTTTTAAGTTAATGTTAAATATGAGTTGATTAAAATTAGGCGAAAGGAGGGGGGGACTCCAGATATACCCGAGAGTACTTGGAGTATGTCCAAAACTAAACCGTCATGGCTACCCACAAGGAATATGTGGGCTGAATGGAGTCTCTGAGGCTATTTTTCATAATACACCCATAGGTGTAACAGATATCGGCGCCCCGAGGTCACTTTTCAGGAGTTCTCGCTTCCTTTGGGTATTTTTCCACCGCAATGGTTTGATCTAGGTGTTGTATTTTCACTTGATGGTTTGTCAATTTGGGAGAGTGAATCCTAATTATTCTAGTCACTCAAATGATTTTGATACATCTTGACTGATCGGATGAACCGCATCCAACTGCAGATCATACACAACGGAGTCTTGTCAATTTTAGTAAATTTTGAGATGGGTGTTCTTGTTAAAAAGGAAAACTCTCTAGGAACCTCTTTCGATCAAAGTGGATCTCAATCGATAAATCAAGGAGGGGTTAATTTTATTAAAACTGAAGAAACAGTTGATGAAAAAAAAAAACAAGATACACAATGTCGGTTCTCTAATTAGTCCTACCACGCATCTATTTCCCCTTTCGGGTCAATCGGGAAGTCGTGGGGTAAGTATTAAATTACATTGAAACCTTATATATGGAATATGGAAATGATAATAAATCAAATTATACTGCCCTACAGATTAGAACTACACTAGATTGAAAAAAAAGGAACAAAAAGCAAAAAAAGACACGGACGCAAATCCCCCTAGGGGGAATGGTGAATAGGCTCGAAAGAGCCTATTCGAAAGGACATTTTATTTTCATTAGCAGTGATGTACAATATCATCAAATTGAAATTGATGCACTTTGGTCCTTGTTATATGGGATCCGCAGGCTTACAACAAGCTTGTAACAAGCTAGAATTAAAACACAACGGTGGGGCAAGCTTCTGGGAAGCTCTGGTTCGTCTGAGAATCATAAATTGGGCAGAGGATCCTTCTTTTTTTGTTAGAACTACTAAAATGCAGCGATCAATTAAAATAAAATTTTCCCAAACACACTTTAAAAGTGTTTTGGGTCACCACACTAGTTACCGAAAAAAACTAAGTAAAAATTTGTTAAGTTGGGGTAATCTAGTTTTGCAAAAAAAGGAACCAAAGAAAGCAAGATTTCCTTAGGATATTGGCTTGCTGTTTGGGCAGCCAATGATATGTGCACTTTTATTGCAGAATATGAAACTTTAAAGTACAGCAAAGGAAACTACCTTAAAAGCAAGCTACAAATTTTCTTTAAAATGCTTGCAAAAAAGAGGATAATTTCAACTAGATCTCTTAAAATATGACTTTATATGCAAAATGGAACTGAGATATAAACTTAAGAAGGGATCTTAATAACTATATCTATATGTAATTTTCTTTGTGAGATATCTTTAAGCAATAAGATTCTTTAAAAGTAACCAATTTGAAGAGAAATTAATATTTTGAAGGAGGAAGAGAGAGAAAGAGTGTTGGAAGCCTGGGAATGTTGGGTTTTGGAGTCTGCTTTGGTGGAACACCGAGGGACTATGTCATTCAGAATATATTGAATATGAGGAAAATGCAAACCAGCCCAACCTCTTCTACAAGCAATATCACCTGCAACTTAGAAATCCTTGCACAAACATATGGTTAAAACATAGGTGCTTCTGGAAGAGATAATTGGAAAGCATGCAATTAAACTTAAAATACATACAACTCCAATAGATTTGAAACAAGCAACAGTAAGAGTATAAATCAAACTAGAATAAACTCTTACCCTAACAGGAGGGAGCTCTCTCCTTCAAGGCCAACAATTAACCAGCAAAAGCAGTGATAAATAACACAGATTATACCTCATAAGCATTTGAAAGACACCATCCACACATGAAGAGCATTACACCATAGATCTTGCCTCCAAAGCTTCTTTATTCCAGAATAATAAACAATACAATACAATAGCAACAACACCTCAATCCTAGTTCTAACTAGATTGGAAGAGGGAGCTTGTGCCTTGATCTATACAAAACCCAGGAAATCCAACCCAAGGGGGGCACAAACTCCAAGCAGATAGACCAAATCAGTTGATTGAGAGTCAATCAATGCCGATTTGAAGCTAAATTAAGCCTACTTGTCAACTGGGGGACTGATTGAGCTGACACATCAACCCATAAACCGACACATCAGTCCATAGAGCTTCCAGGAGAGTCCACATGTGCAGAGGAGAGAGAAAGGGCACAATTCCCCATATAGGCTGCTAAAGATCAACCCTGGATCTGATTTGATCACCTCCTTCAGTCAAGGATTTGTCAAATCCAGTCAATCTGGTTCAGATCTGACTGATTTCAATCAAATCGGCTGAGAATCCACTGATCTATGATTTTGGATTTGCTCCATTATTCATCAATTTATTAATTAAAATAATCAATAATTGATTTTTGGGGCCTTCTGACCTGAGTGATGGAAAATCACTCAAAACTCGAAAATAGTGGGTCCATGGCCTTACATGGTGCTCTTAGCTTGAAAATGAGCACCTACTCGACTAAAACTGATTATTTGTCCCACTTTTATTACAAAATCAAATTTTCCAATTAAACTATTAAAAAGTAGCCTAAGTTTTGGAAAAATTAAATTTTAATAAAAAACACTGAAAAAACTAAAAATTTGAAAAATTGAAAAAACTTAGGGGGACTTAGACATGTTCATATGACTCAACCATGATGTCTAGAATTTTTATACATTGACACATAGACTCTAATAACTTCAATAGGCCTAAATTCCAAGCCGACCACCCCAACTTTGGAGGTATGGAGTGAAAAACTCAGAAATTATCAATGGTTTATTCAACAACCAATAATAACCAAGGGAAAAAATACGTTGGGCTGATCAGATTGACAAATAAATTCTAAGAGACCGAGTCTTTTACAAACACTATCATGCTAGAACATTTATTACAATTCCCCCATGGGGTATGAACATGTGATCTAGTACAACAAGGCTTCCTAGAAGCAAGACTGAAGGTCTTCTGAAGTCCGAACAAGTTATCCTTGTCCGGTTCACCAGGCTCACTTGATCAAAAACCACTAAGTACAACTTAGGTAGTAATAGGTACTAAGGGAGTTGGAACAAGAAACAGACCTAGTTCACCTTTACAACTGGGTGTTTCAGACCCAGAACAAATATTGAGAAAAGCTAGGAAGATTAGAAGGTCTCAGTCATCACTAGCCCTATGTAATCCTAATCAGTTAGATATTTCATCACCTTTATCTGTTTTGAAGGGAGAAGAACAAAATTCACCTTGGTTGAAGCCTATAATTCCTGTCAGTAATTTTCATGTTTTCATTGATCCTCAATCCTTCAAGAAAGCAAAGACAACATCTCCTGGAAAAATTCCTCTATTTCATCTCAAAGTTGGTAAAAATCCATTTCAGCCAAGTTCCAGTCAAGTCTTTCCATCACCAAAACCACTCAACTTAAAGATGGTAGCCCAAAATCAGCCATTAGATATGATGGACCGAATGGTTGCAACTAGATATGCACCTTTAGTTTTTCCTCATCCTTTGAATGCACTTCCTGGAGGTGATTACTAGAAATACTTGCCTAGGTTTAATGGACAAGGTGAAACCACAACTGAGGAGCATTGGGAAGCTTTTCTCAGCTATGCTTATAATTAGAATATTGAGGACAAGGATGTATGGATGAGGATTTTTGTATAGAGTCTTGATGGAGATGTCAGAAAATGGTTCAGGGAGTTTCCTGCAAATTCTATCACTATCATAGAAGAGCTTCAGGACCTTTTCATGAGAGAAGGGGGTGACACCAAGGATCATACATATTACATAACTGAATTTGGATCCCTTAGGAGAAAGAAGGATGAAACCATAGCTGATTTTTCAAAGAGATTCAATAAAATGTATAGCAGAATTCCTGTAGAGATAAAACCTTGAGAAACATCTACAAAACTCACATATGCCAATGCTTTTGATCATGAATTTCCCTACTTCTAAGAGAAAGAAGACCTGTTACTCTACTGAACATGCAAGATGCAGCATTATAAGTGGAGTCCAATATATTATATTCTAATAGATTGAAGGGAAATACAGCTCAACAGATATATGACAGGAAGGGTAAGAAAGAGGCAGCTCCAGGGGTTTCAACATCCCACTCTGCAAAAAGTAAAATTGATGAGATGGCCAAGCTAGTTAACATCCTAACTGCAAAATTAAACAAGTTGGAATTATAGAAGAATTCAAACAAACATGTTCAAGAAGGTGAGAGAAACCCTAATAATCAAAATCAATTCAGAAGACAGTTTGCACCTCGTTTCATACCTAGAGATAGAAGAAACAATGATATATAACGGGAAAGGAGAGAAACTGAGGATCAAAGAGTACCACCCCCACTTCAGAATAATGTTGTTGATGAAGAAGAAAATGAAGAGGAAGTGTTCTTAGAAGATATATACTAGGATATGAATTATTTTGGAGAGCAGTTAATTGAGGGTTTTGTCACTGAAGAAGAGTTTTTAAACTCGGAATATTATGATGCTGATATGTTTGAAACAGAAAATGATTTAAATATTGAAGTGACAACTATAACTGCTGATACATACTAGACTGAACCAAATAAAACTTTAAATTGAAGGTCAGGTCCAAAGCAAGTAGTTCAAAATCCTAAGAAAAAGGTAGTTGTACCTCCTAAATAGCAGTCTGATCCTATTTTAGAGAAAAAACAAACTTACAATAAACAAAAGAAGAATGTGGAAGTTGAAGAGGTAAAGAAAAGTGTGCATAATTTCAATCTGGAAAATGAATTGGGAAAAATTAAGATCCCTATGCCTTTTACTGAGTTAATGAAGAATCCTTCTTACACAAATTCAGTTCTGAAAATGATTGGTTCAGCAAGCAGTCAGCCCCTTTCTGATATAGTGAATCTACAAGAAGAAATCCCTAAAATATTTATTAGATCAACTCTAGCAGAAAAAACTGAAATTGAAGCAGGTGCATCATCTCCTTTTTACATCACACTCACTATTCATGAACAGATGATACATAACTGTCTTTTGGATTCAGGAGCATCACACAACCCAATGCCAAAGGCTATCATGGAGGCTCTAGGTTTGAGTATAACAAAACCCTATCATGATTTGTATGCTTTTGATTCACAAGCTGTAAAATGTTTAGGAGTGATTAAAGATATGGTTATCAAATTAGCTCAGCTACCAATGAAGAGTGTGATTATGGATGTGGTAGTAGCTGACATTACACCTAAATTTGGACTGCTCCTCTCTAGATCTTGGGCAAATAAGGTTGGTGGGAATCTACAAATGGATTTAACATATGCCACTATTCTTGTATTTGGAGGAGAAAACAAAAGGTTATATGGAGTGTTACAATTTGCCTATATTGTGATAGATGACAAGAACCCTACAAATAATCCCTTATATGTTGTTGACAAGGATTTGGGTACTTTTATGTTGCATTTTAGTGATGATGATAATACTGCTAGTTTGTTATAGGTTGAAAAAGAAAAGCCAATAAAATGCACAAGAGAACAAGAAGATGAACTTCGGCAATTTTACTTTGATGGATCATCTTGTAAGGAAGGTGTTGGAGCAAGGGTTCTTTTAACATCTCCTGGTGGTGAAATAGTAAGGTTAATGCATAAATTGGAATTTATTACCACCAATAATACTGTAGAATATGAATCTTTGTTGTTGGGTTTGAAAGCTACAAAAGATTTAGGCATTCAATAGATTTCTGTATATGGCGACTCCGAGTTGGTTGTTCAACAGGTGAGGAACAACTATCAAGTGAAACAAGATTTGCTAAAAGTGTACCATAATGAAGTATGGGATATGATAGACAATTATTTTGTAGCTTTTAACATTACTTATATTCCTAGGGACCATAATCAAACTATTGATTCTTTGGCCCTAGCAGCCACACATTTTAGAATTCCCAAAACAACACAGCTAAAGTATCCTATTGAGGTTAGGTACAGACCTTCTGTGCTTGATAATGTAAAGAATTTTTTTTTTGAATATGACATTGAAATTAAAATATTTTTAGAGTTGACAGGTGAGTTTTCCAATTCCCTAATTGATCAATAAGAAGATGATGAGGTTGAATATTTTGAAGATATTGCAGAAAATGAGATTGCTGGTCACAAGATTATTGAACTCAAAAATAATTTCATTCCTAAAGGTTTGGTGCCATTAGAGAGAATATTTTCAAAATATGATACACCTTTAAAACCTGTTGTATAGTCTTCAGAATAAAATGTGGTGGAATGTAATATTGGCACTCTTGAACATCCTAGAATGGTGAATATTTCAAAGGCACTCACATCAAAACAGAGGAACAGGTACATTAAGTTGTTAAAAGAGTATACTGATGTTTTTGCTTGGTCATATGAAGATTTGAAAACATATGATACTAGAATTATACAGCATAAAGTGCCTTTAAAACCGAATGTTAAACCTTTTAGACAGAAATTAAGGAGGATAAATCCAGCTTTGGTTCATCTTATTGAAAAAGAGGTGAAAAAGTTATTAGATGCCAAGATCATTGTTCCCCTCAGGTATTATTCATGGGTTGCCAATTTAGTTCCTGTCAGGAAAAAGAATGGAGAAATTAGACTGTGTGTTTATTTTAGAAATTTTAATAGGTCTTCATTGAAGGATAATTACCCTTTGCCAAAAATAGAACAAATATTGAGGAAGGTGGTTGGGGCACAAAGAATTTCTATGCTTGATTGTTTTTAAGGATATAATCAAATTGCTATGCATCTTGATGACAAAGAAAAAATAGCTTTTACTACTCCCTGGATAACTTTCATGTATGATGAAATGCCTTTTGGATTAATGGATGTTGGAGCAACTTTTCAAAGAGCTATGGACATATCCTTTGTGGGGGAAAGAGATAAGTTTGTAGTGATTTACTTAGATGATACTACAGTCTTTTCACAATTAGATGATGATTATCTAAAACACTTGAAACAAACTTTTCTGAAATGCAGAAAACATGGTTTATCTCTCAATCTAAAGGAATCACATTTTGCTATACAAGAAGGTAAATTATTGGGTCATTTAGTTTCAGCTGATGGAATAAGGATTGATCCGCAGAGGGTGAAGGCAATACTGAAAATAAGTTTTCCAAGGAGTAACAAGGATGTACAATCTTTCATTCGTAAAATCAATTTTCTGCATTGGTTTATACTAAATTTTGCTGAAACTATCAAACAGATTACAACCATGTTAAAGAAGGATCGGGAAGTCAAGTGGACTGTAGAGGCAAAGAATTCATTTTAAAAAATTAAGATGGCTCTTACTGAAGCTCCATTGTTAGTAAGTCTAGATTTTACAAAGGAATTTCTAAATTTTTCTTTTTCATCTGAAGATACATTGACTGTTGTTTTATTACAGAAGAATAAGGATGGTCTTAAACAGCCTATTGCATTTTTCAGCAAAACTCTTAGAGATTCAGAGCTAAAATACAACATTTTAGAGAAACAGGCTTATTCTTTGGTAAAAGCTTTGAAATTCTTCAGAATTTATGTTTTGCATTCCAAAGTTATTGCTTATGTGCCTAATGCTGCCATAAAAGATGTTTTGAATCATCCTGGCAGTGAGGGAAAAAGAGGAAAGTGGATTGCCAAAATTATGGAATATGATGTGGATATCAGACCTACAAAGCTAGTAAAGGGACAAGGTCTAGCTAAACTACTAGCTGATTCAAATTGCCAAGATTTAGGGTTACATCTGATGGCAGAACAGCCAGCACAGGAAGAAAGTCAAGCGGAGCTGGAGAAAGAGAAGATTATGGATTTCTATTCAACATCTACATGGTATGCAGATATTGTATATTTTCTTTTGTACTTGCAATGTCCAGAACACTTAGACAAGAAAGTAGCTAAGTCTTTGAAGTTGAAAACCACTAAATATTGTTTGGTAGAGCAGCAGTTCTATTGGAAGGATCCAGGGGGTATCCTACTCAGATGTTTAGATAAAGCTAAAATTGAAGGAGTAATTTCTAAATCTTATGAAGGTGCTTGTAGAGGTCATAAGTATTGGAAAGCAATAGCATACACAATTCTAAGAGGAGGATACTATTGTCCCTCTTTATTTTCAGATGTATATTAGTAGGTAAGAGCATGTATCCCTTGTCAAAAATTTGTTGGTAAACAAAATTTGCCATCATTACCTTTAAAATCAATTTCAGTTAATGCCCCTTTTCAGCAGTGGGGTTTGGACTTTATAGGGGAGATAAATCCATCTTCCTCAAGGAAGCATAAGTGGATTTTGAAAACAACAGGTTTCTTTAATAAGTGCGTAGAAGTTGTTCCCACAAGGCCATATATAAGGTGATCATAGATTTTATTGAAGACAATATTCTCAATAGATTTGGATGTCCACAGAAAATATTGACTGATAATGCTAAAGCCTTTAAATCTACGACTATGGGAGCATTTTGTGAAAAGAATGGTATCCTATTGAAACACTCAACTCCTTATTATCCTTAGGGGAATGGTGTAGCTGATTCATCTAATAAAAATATCATTTAGAGTATCAGGAAATTACTGAAGCAAAATAAAATATCATGGGATTCTATGCTAAAGTACGCATTATGGGCATATAGAATAAGAGTTAAGAAAGCAATTGGAACTTCTCCTTTCGAATTAGTATATGGTACAGATGCCATTTTTCCTATCCAGTTGGGCATCCCAATGATGAATTTTTTTCAGGATTGTTAGGAAGAACCTAATGATATGCAAAGAAGAATTTATGCAATGATAGAGCTACAGCAGAAACGAGAAAAAATAGAAGAAAAAGCTCAGTTATACAGGTTGAAGATCAAAGAAAGATTTGATAGAAAAATCAAAGATAATACTTTTTCAATGGGTGGTATGGTTTTGAGATGGGATGCTAGGAAGGAGTAAAAAGGAAAGAATGGAAAGTTTGATAACCTTTGGTTTGGTCCTTTCATAGTATCAATGTTTTTGGAAAACAATACTTTTGTTCTACAGACCTTGGAAGGTGAGGAGTTGTCTAATACAGTTAATGGATGATTCCTTAAGCATTTTAACAGTTTTGGAAGATGGATACTGGACTTTCATTGTATATACTAGTGTGAATAACAGAATAAGGACTCCATAACCCAATGGAAATTTTGCAGACTAGTAAGTAGCAGCACAGAAGGCACTGGTCTACAGGTTCTTGAAGCCTCACAGGGAGGACTTCATCTCGCAACAGACGCCAAATGTTAGCTCATGTTTTTGTTTTCTATCTTTTAATGCTTTATTTATGTTTTGAAGCTTGGTTTTTATTGTTAGAAAATTTTGTTGATTGACATAGTTTGAATTTTTCCCTTTAGCTTTTATGTTATTTGATTTATTAGCTTATTTTTAAAAGTTTTGGTTTGATTTCATGATTAAAGGGCTTAAATAAGGCTTATATGGATTAAAAAGTCTGAAAATAGCATAAATGTTTAATTGAGACTCCTAAACCAAGTTTAAACCCTTATCATTAGCATAATTTTTGAAAAGCATTAACCTGAATTTTCTTGTAGCGCAAGCCAGAAAAAGTTACACAGAGCCGCTACAAGAAAGTCATGCAAAGTTAAAAATCCTCTTTCAATGTTGCAGAGGCATAGTTCTTTAAGGCGCCGATGAGATAGTTCATAATGCTTCTGATCGCTGATCACAAAGCCAATGGTCTAAAGTGTCACGCAAATTTAAAATCATTTTTCAATGTTGTAGAGTTTCAATGGTCTAGTGCGCTGGCAGCACAATGGTTTAAAGTATCGACACTGCGGTAGAAAAATGGTTTAAGGCACCGACGAGACAGTTGATAAAGTTTTCAACTATGGCAGCATAGTGGCTTGAGGTTCTGATGCATTAGAGATTACTGCCTCGGATCACTGACAGGTTAGAAATGGGAAGTGATGATTCATTCGGTCTTGAACCTTCGATCTTCGATGCTAAGAAGGATTAATTGTTAGTGATGGGAGACGTTGTTATCGTGGGAACATTCAAATGTCAATCGCTTTGACAAGTGGAATATAATCATGAAGGTGAATCATGGAGGTTTCCTGCAGAACTGATGAAATAATGATGGCAGATCATAATGAAACAAAGGTGTTTCAAATCATGTCTTTTCCTGAAGTTCACGAAGAGAAGGTGGAGATCGTGGCGGAAAATTAGTTCTTACAAAGCAGAATTTTGAATTAGAGCGAAAGTTAGGGCTTTCAGAAGCATTTTTCTGGAGTGCTCAAAATGTTCAAAGAAGATTGAATGCATGTAGTTCGACACCTGATAGACAGAAGAATAGGATTCCAGCAGCTGGATTAGTTGTTGTAATAATTTAAAATATGGTCAGAATGTGGTATTTATGGAAGTTGTTTGACAATGAAAAAGAGTGGAAATACCAATAGGGCAGAACCTTGAGAATTAAGTTGGCTGAAAAACTTTCCCGATTGCACACAGTTGTTTGCATAAGCAGGATGGTTAGTGTTTTGAAGGTTATCATGCAGAGGTTTCTTACAAGTTTGCTCACGGTTTAGATAAGGATGTAGTCTCTTTTGAAACTTTTAATTTCAAACTAACGAGGGAGTTACTAGCAGAAGCAACAGGGATTTTGGATGAAGGAGAGTTCTGGTTCAAAAAGATACCCTTCACCTTTGATGCTCAAAGATATCTACTTCTTGTTGTAGTAGCAGACTAGGGAAAAGGTGTTCCCATTCAAAATTTTAAACCGGAGTGGATTGAGCATATTAAAGTCTTGCAAAGCTATGTCACCTATGAGGGTAGATTTTCCTTTGTGTTCAAATACCATTTTATATTCCTTCAACATCTCAGTCATGAATCTAATATGAATCTTCCTTTCTTCTTTTTGAAAAGCTTATAGAAGATGTCATGTAGGGTGAGAGAATGCCAAGACCATACAAAACAATTAGTTTTTCACCATGGGCTCATAAAACTCATCATAAGTACTGTATTACAGAAAAGAGAAAATACATGAGAGCATTTCTTATTTTGGTCAGGTTTCAAGACTGAGCAGGAGGAACAATCTCAAAAGAGATAGGTAGATAAGGGTCAAACTCTGATTAAGAAACTTAGAAAAAAGGTCATTGTCAAAGATGAAGAAACTGATAAACTAGGAGAAGCTTCGAATCGGGAAAATGAAAATATTGAGCTTGGACAGTGAGTTAATGTTGAGGAAAGAAAAGTTCTATAGTCAGAGATGAAGGAAGCTAAGCCAGTTGAAGAAGTTTTACCTGCAGAACCAGATCAAGATGTACAGAATCAAAGCCCCATTACAGTACTGTCAGAAGAGGATGAAAAATACTTGTCTGATGAGGCTAGAGTTATACTTACTAATGAAGCTAAGGTTTGTGTTAAGCAAGAAATTCACACTCATTGGGATGAGGAAACAATGTCTAGAAAGAAAAGAATGAAGGTTGTTGAATTTGCCTCAATAACTCATCAAGGAAAGGTTCTGAAGATGTTGGAAGAGGTTGGAGCAGTCAAGAGACCTAAGAGAAGGCCGAAGAACAAACTTAGGTTAAACATGAAGAAGCTACTAAATCCCAAGTTGGCTAAAGAAAAGGTTACGGTAATAAAAGATTCATCATCTCAAGAGAAATTGGATGATAGTTGTTACCACCTAAGTTGTACTTAGTGGTTTTTATCAAGTGAGCCCGGTGAACCAGACAGGGTTAACTTGTTCGGACTTCAAAAAGACCTTTGGAAGTACTTCTAGGAAGTGCTTGTTGTATCATATCACATGTTCATACCCCATGGGGGAATTG
>LPNX010885740.1:95261-210029 GCA_001517045.1 Pseudotsuga menziesii
TGGAATTTAGGCCTATTGAGGTTATTAGAGTCTATGTGTCAATGTATAGACATGCTAGACATCATTTTTTAGTCATCTGAACATGTCTAAGTCCCCCTAGGTATTTTTCAATTTTTTAGTTTTTTCAGTGTTTTTTATTAAATTTTAATTTTTCCAAAACTTAGGCTATTTTTTTAATAGTTTAATTGGAAAAATTGATTTTGTAATAAAAGTGGGCCAAATAATCGGTTTCAGTCATGTAGGTGCTCATTTTCAAGCTAAGAGCACCATGTAAACCCATGGACCCACTATTTCCTAAGTTTTGAGTGATCTTCCATCACTCAGGTCAGTAAGCCCCAAAAATCAATTATTGATTATTTTGATTAATAAATTGATGAATAATGGAGAAAATCCAAAATCAATAAATCAGTGGATTCTCAACCGATTTGACTGAAATCAATCAAATTTGGAGTAGATTGATTGGATCTGACAAATCCTTGACTGAAGGAGGGGATCAAATCAAATCCAGAGTTGATCTACAGCTGTCTTCATGGGGAATTGCACCCTCTCTCTCTTCTCCACATGTGTGGACTCTCTTGGATGCTATGTGGGCTGATGTGTCGGTGTATGGGTTGATGTGTGAGCTCAATCAGGCCCTTGGTTGACAAGTAGGCCCAGTCCAGCTTCAGTTCTGCATTGATGAACTCTCCATCAGTTGATTTCACTTGATTCCATGAGGAATTCCCCCCCCCCTTGGGCTAGATGGCCAGTAAATTGTATATATCCAGGCACAACCTCCTCTTCCAAGCTAGTTAGAACTGGGATTGAGGTGTTGCTGCTATTGTATTGTTTTAATTCTTCATTTGAAATAAAGAAAATATTTGGAGGCAATACAGTGTGGTTCCATTACATCTGTGGATGATTATTGCCATTGTTTTACTGAGGTAACCTGTATCTGTGGTCATTTTTTGCTAATTTCTTGTAGATCTGTGGTTAAGATTGGTAATTAGATTATTACAATCTTGATAGGAAAGGTGTTGTTCAATAAGTTTATTGAATGTCACTCTCCTTTGATGCATGTTTAGAGATCTAGATTTAGCATGTCCTATAATCTTATATGCATGTTATCTTGAATCTCTTTGTATGTACTAATCGGATCTCACAAGTTTCTTGGCAAGTTCTTTGATTTCAGCTGAGTTGCAGGTTCATACTTTGGAGAGGATTCTGATATAGTTTGATTCTTCATTCTCTTCAAAAAATTTCAAAGGCATAGTCCCTTGGCATTCCACCTGAAATCTCTACTGCGGATCTTCAAGGAAACCAACACTTTTCTCCTCTTCTTCCTCCCTCAAAATCAACACTTTACCTGGTTACTTTTTCAGTTCATAGCTGTGATTTCATTTGGATCTATTTCATCAAAGTAAAATATACATATATTTGATTTTTCATAGCTCATATCCTATATATTGCACTTAAAAAGTTTCATAAGCATCCTAGATCTAGCTGTAGGAAAATCGTCCTTTTTGCATGAAAATTTAAAGGAAACTTGTAGATCACATGCATTAGATTTCCTTTCGCTGTTATTAAATTCAATATTCTGCAATATGAGTGAATTTTTGTTGGCTTCACAAACAGCAAGCCAATATCCCAAGGAAATCTTTCTTTCCTTGGTTCCTTTCCTGCCTGTTTAGCTAGTTTTAACTTCATTTTTTGTGAGATAAGGTAGGCTGATCCAAAGGTACTCTTAAAGTGATTTTGGGAATTTTTTATTCTAATATTCACTCTGTATTTTATTAGGTATTACATAAAGGAAAGGAATCTTTTGTCCGAAGTGGCCTCAGGAGCGCTCAAATCCCCCCAGGGGTCTCCTTTTTCACTAAAAACTCAAAATTTTTCCAAAGTTGTAAAATCTTGGTTTCAGCCTGTATAAGGACCAAGAAGTTTCTGATAATTTCAGTGCACTGATTCTATAACCAATAATAAATAAAATCATTTCTGGAATAGGCTCTTTCGAGCCCATTCCCCATCCCCCCTAGGGGGATTTGCATCGGTGCCCTTTTCGTCACTTTTTTCTTATTTATTTTTTACTAGCATTGATCTAATTTTGCAGGGTAGTATACTTGATTTTGTTATTAATTCCATACTCCATATATTACATTTCAAATTAATCGAATACTTACCCCACGATTTCCCAATTGACCCGAAAGGGGAAAGAGATTCGTGGTAGGATTAATTAGAAAACTAGAATTGTGTATTTGTTTTATTTTTCATCTTTTATTTATCAAAAATTTTAAAATTAACCCCTCATCGATTCCCCGATTGAGATCCACTTGGATTGAAAGAGGTTCTTGGAGGGTTTTCCTTTTAAACAAGAACACTCAGTTTAAAACTTATTAAAATTGACAAGACTCCAGTGTGTATGCTCTGCACTTGGCTACGGTTCGTTCAATCAGTCAAGCTGTATCAAAAGCACTTGGGTGACTATCATAATTAGGACTCACACTCCCGAACTGACAAACCATCAGGTGAAAATCCAACACCTAGATCAGACCTCTACAGTGGAAAAATACCCAAAGGAAGCGGGAACTTCTGAAAAGTGACCTCGGGGCTCTGATCTCTGTCACACCCTAATGGGTGCGTTACGAACAATAGCCCCAGAGACTCCATTTAAGCCCACATGTTCCTTGCGGGTAGCTGTGAAGGTTTAGTTTTGGACATACTCCAAGTACTCTCGGGTATATCTGGAGTCCCCCCTTTGCCTAATTTAATCAACTCATACTTCACATTTAACTTAAAACATACCAAGAGGCAATCACAAAACATTCACTCCAAGCACATGCAAGCATATTGATTCTTTTTTTTTACTCCATTCTAAGGCACTGGTTAACTTCTTGCTTTATATATATATTGTGTCTCAGTATTGTGCTTTCGTGTGTTCATCTTTTACATCTTGCCATCTTTAATTGTCTATAGTTAAAATATTCAAAATCCTAAGTAATTGATTCAGTTTAACATCACCACACTAAGAAAGCATCCTTAGTAACTTAATAGGGTCTACCCCCCTTGGCTTCATTAGGAGTTGAGCCTAAATGGAGGAGTCAAGAACAAGGTGACAGCTTTGACTCGAGACTTGGCCCCAAGGACACACCAAGTGGCTTGAAGATTTCTACCACGTGACCCAGGTGTGTGAAAAGGCGGCAACACTTTTTGGCGCCGTTGTCGGGGATAAATCTTTTTATTCCCGAGTACGACTTTTGTTTTCTTCCTTTATTGTTTTTTCTTTGTTTGATGAATGCTTAGAGTAGATCTTTAATTTTCATCTGGAGACTCCACTGACTTTTTTCCAGTTTTATTTTTACAAAGAAAAGCAAAAAGTAATTTTTGTGAAAAGATTTATAAATGCTTATTTTTCCTTTTCACATGGCGACTCCATTGAAGGGATAAAACCCTGTTATATCATAAACTTGTAAAGTTTTGTTGTGTGTATATGAGCCTGTGCGACATGTTAAAACCTTTAAGGCTCATCACTTGATAGCTCCACCTTTTCAGTACAAGGTTTAATCGTTATATCAAATGGATACTATTTTGGATAAATTAAAGGAGAAATATGGTGCCCAGTTAACCTTAATGTTTCAACCTATCAATTTCTCAAACATCTCGGGTTTTCCTAGCTATAGTGAGGATTTGGGGGATGCATCTAACTGGCGTCCACCATTTCATGGAGATTATGGTGACTCGGCCATCTGGCATGTCAAATCTTTCCTTTAGTTGATTTCTAACTTCAATATTCTTTATGAAGACCATATGATGGAAATGTTTGCTAGTACTTTCCGGGGTGAGGCTTGTTGTTGGTTCTATCGGGGCCTTCCTAATAAATGTATAACTGATTTTCCAAAATTTCTTTGGATGTTTTTAGAGCAGTGGAATGATGGTAGGGGTAGTACGGATGGCTTAAAAAAGTTCCTTGAAAAGATCTGTACCTTCTACCTATCTGGGACAGAGTATCACACGGAAGCATATGATGGACCTTTTCCATGATACAAAGTATTGAAGACTTGGAATCACTTCTTGAACATTTAATTAAAGAGGAAGTCCATGATACTCCCATCAAAAAGCATCCTAAAGGTTATTTAAGAAGGGAAGAAATTAAGCGTCTTCTTAAAGAAAATGAGGTATCTCCCAATACACAGCAAGATTCTGAGGAAGGGAAAATCCAAGATGATCCTATTGAAGAGTTTCAAGAGGAGCCCATGATGGAACACATTGTTGAAGACTCTCCTCATGACACCATAGCTGAAAACATTGAATATTTTAGGTATTCTCAGGTGTGTTGCAATGCTGATATTTTTCCAGAAATCCCTCTAGAAGAACCCACTGAGCAACACATCCCAAGTGATCCAATTGTATATGTCCAAATGGCTTCCTTGATTGAAGATAATTTTCATGATATCATAACAGAAGCATATAAAGAAACTTATGATAAGATCAGTATGGTATGTGCTGACACTAGACCTTGTTCTCCTCATGTTGATGAAGGTTTGGAAAGTTTATTGCCTTGTAACATTTTATCTGAAGAAGATTGTTATGAGTACAAGTAAGACATGGATAGGCAGGAGCATGATGCCATGGATTAAGAGTCCCTGACATATGACATGGATGGGAGTGATGACTATTGGAATTTCATAGATAATCCAACTTGTGAAAATATTATGGAAAATCCCATCCATGATATGTCCAATCATGGGAGTGTCTATTCAAAAATTTGTGGAAGTCCAATCTACGATATGTCCATAGAGGGGAGCATAGATTTGAATGCCTGGGAAAACCTTAGTATGGAAGAGGAGCATTCATAATTTTCATATGATCATTCAAAATCATACCATGTAGAGCCGCACAAGGGTGTCAGTAATGAAGACATTGAGAAACAGTATTGTGAAAAGTCGAATGTGATGTAGTCAGTGGAAAATCAGTCTCAGCCATCATTTTCACATATAGAGGTTCCTTATGATTTAGAGCTACTTGGGGCTTGTGCAACGAGTTGTCATTTGATAATCCCCGATGATCAGTATGATGATGTAGTCAGTCTACCTCATCATTTTGATTGGTATATCAGTCCTATCCAGTCATGGATAGAAACAGCCTGCATGAGCACAGACAAGTTTGGGAATAATTTTTATGACAGTGTTCATTCCTATGATCTCTGATCCATCCCGCCCATCCTGACTCATCACGCAGGTTTGCATTTTCTAAATAAGGTATCCTTATTTGGCTGGTAACCAAAGACAAGGAAATTTTTTTAATGTTAATAAAATGCTTAGGTGGTTACATTGGATTTCTGATTAAACTTAACCCTTTTTATATCATGCTTAGAGTAGGAGAATAAGCTTTTTGAAAGAGAGCATTTACTTTCTGAATTTCTATTTTATACTTATCTATAATAAAACTTTGCTTCTTTTAGTTAGTTACATCTATTTTGTTTAAATAAATAAGCTTAATGGTTCATTTGGTTTTTCATAAAACTTGTGCTGCTGAGGTTTTTCTTGTCAAGTTGAGATGTTTTTGCAGGGTATATAAACTAGAGATTCTAGTGTTCTTGTATCCTCTCCTTTCCTTAAAGACCAGATCAAGCACACGTCCCACAGTTGGAGCCAGAATGTTACCACCTAAATTGTACTTAGTGGTTTTTATCAAGTGAGCCCGGTGAACTGGACAGGGTTAACTTGTTCGGACTTCAAAAAGACCTTTGGAAGTACTTCTGGGAAGTTCTTGTTGTATCATATAACATGTTCATACCCCATGGGGTAATTGTAATAAATGTTCTAGCATGATAGTGTCTGTAAAAGTATCAGTCTATTAGACTTCATTTGTCAATCCGATCAGCCCAGGGTGTTTTTTCCCTTGGTTATTATTGGTTGTTGAATAAACCACTGATAATTTCTGAGTTTTTCACTCCATACCTCCAAAGTTGGGGTGGTCGGCTTGGCATTTAGGCCTATTGGGGTTATTAGAGTCTATGTGTCAATGTATAGACATGCTAGACATCATTTTTTAGTCATATGAACATGTCTAAGTCCCCCTAGGTATTTTTCAATTTTTCAATTTTTTAGTTTTTTCAGTGTTTTTTATTAAATTTTAATTTTTCCAAAACTTAGGCTATTTTTTTAATAGTTTAATTGGAAAAATTGATTTTGTAATAAAAGTGGGCCAAATAATCGGTTTCAGTCATGTAGGTGCTCATTTTCAAGCTAAGAGCACCATGTAAACCCATGGACCCACTATTTCCTAAGTTTTGAGTGATCTTCCATCACTCAGGTCAGTAAGCCCCAAAAATCAATTATTGATTATTTTAATTAATAAATTGATTAATAATGGAGCAAATCCAAAATCAATAAATTAGTGGATTCTCAACCGATTTGACTGAAATCAATCAGATCTGGAGCAGATTGACTCGATCTGACAAATCCTTGACTGAAGGAGGGGATCAAATTAGATCCAGAGTTGATCTATAGCTGTCTTAATGGGGAATTGCGCCCTCTCTCCCTCCTCCACATGTGTGGACTCTCCTAGATGCTCTATGGGCCGATGTGTCGGTGTATGGGTTGATGTGTTAGCTCAATCAGGCCCCCGGTTGACAAGTAGGCTCAGTCCAGCTTCAGTTCTGCATTGATGAACTCTCCATCAGTTGATTTCACTTGATTCCATGAGGAATTGCACCCCCCTGGGCTAGATGGCCTGTAAATTGTATATATCTAGGAACAGCCTCCTCTTCCAAGCTAGTTAGAACTGGGATTGAGGTGCTGCTGCTATTGTATTGTTGTAATTCTTCATTTGAAATAAATAAAAGATTTGGAGGCAATACGGTGTGGCTCCATTACATGTGTGGATGATTATTGCCATTGTTTTACTGAGGTAACCTCTATCTGTGGTCATTTTTTGCTAATTTCTTGTAGATCTGTGGTTAATATTGGTAATTAGATTATTACAATCTTGATAGGAGAGGTGTTGTTCAATAAGTTTATTGACTGCCACTCTCCTTTGATGCATGTTTATAGATCTAGATTTAGCATGTCCTATAAGCTTATATGCATGTTATCTTGAATCTCTTTGTATGTACTAATCGAATCTCACAAGTTTCTTGGCAAGTTCTTTGATTTCAGTTGAGTTGCAGGTTCATACTTGGGAGAGGATGCTGATCTAGTTTGCTTCTTCATTCTCTTCAAAACATTTCAAAGGCATAGTCCCTTGGCATTCCACCTGAAAGCTCTACTGCGGATCTTCAAGGAAACCAACACTTTTCTCCTCTTCTTCCTCCCTTAAAATCAACACTTTACCCGGTTACTTTTTCAGTTCATAGCTGTGATTTCATTTGGATATGTTCCATAAAAGTAAAATATACATAGATCTGATTTTTCAGAGCTCATATCCTAGATCTTTCACTTTAAAAAGTTTCATAAGCATCCTAGATCTAGCTGTAGGAAAATCATCATTCTTGCATGAAAATTTAAAGGAAACTTGTAGATCGCATGCATTAGATTTCATTTCACTGTTATAAAATTCAATATTCTGCAATATCAGTGCATTTTTGTTGGCTGCACAAACAGCAAGCCAAGATCCCAAGGAAATCTTTCTTTCCTTGGTTCCTTTTCTGCCTGCTTAGCTATTTTTAACTTCATTTTTTGTGAGATAACGTAGGCTGATCCAAAGGTACTCTTAAAGTGATTTTGGGAATTTTTTACTCTAATATTATTGCTGTATTTTAGCAGGTCTGACAGAAAGGAAAGGAAGCTTTTGTCCGAAGTGGCCTTAGGAGCGCTCAAATCCCCCCAGGGGTCTCCTTTTTCACTAAAAACTCAAAATTTTTCCAAAGTTGTAAAATGTTGGTTTCAGCCTGTATAAGGACCAAGAATTTTCTGATAATTTCAGTGCACTGATTCTGTAACCAATAATAAATAAAATCATTTTTGGAATAGGCTCTTTCGAGCCCATTCTCCATCCCCCCTGGGGGGATTTGCGTCGGTGCCCTTTTCGTCGCTTTCTGCTTATTTATTTTTTACTAGAATTGATCTAATTTGTAGGTTAGTATACTTGATTTTGTTATTAATTCCATACTCCATATCTTACATTTCAAATTAATCGTAATACTTACCCCACGATTTCCCGATTGACCCGAAAGGGGAAAGAGATTCATGGTAGGATTAATTAGAAAACCAGAATTGTGTATTTGTTTTATTTTTCATCTTTTATTTATCAGCAATTTTAAAATTAACCCCTCCTCGATTCCCCTATTGAGATCCACTTGGATCGAAAGAGGTTCTTGGAGGGTTTTCCTTTTAAACAAGAACACTCAGTTTAAAACTTATTAAAATTGACAAGACTCCAGTGTGTATGCTCTGCACTTGGCTGTGGTTCGTTCGATCAGTCAAGCTATATCAAAAGCACTTGGGTGACTAGGATAATTAGGACTCACGCTCCCCAACTGACAAACCATCAGGTGAAAATCCAACACCTAGATCAGACCTCTACGGTGGAAAAATACCCAAAGGAAGCGGGAACTTCTGAAAAGTGACCTTGGGGCACCGATCTCTGTCACACCCTAATGGGTGCATTAAAAACAATAGCCCCAGAGACTCCATTTCATCCCACATATTCCTTGCGGGTAGCTGTGAAGGTTTAGTTTTGGACATACTCCAAGTACTCTCGGGTATATCTTGAGTCCCCCCTTTGCCTAATTTAATCAACTCATACTTCACATTTAACTTAAAACATACCAAGAGGCAATCGCAAAACATTCACTCCAAGCACACGCAAGAATATTGATTCTTTTTTTTTACTCCATTCTAAGGCACTGGTTGACTTCTTGCTTTATATATATATTGTGTCTCAGTATTGTGCTTTTGTGTGTTCATCTTTTACATCTTGCCATATTTAATTGTCTACAGTTAAAATATTCAAACTCCTAAGTAATTGATTCAATTTAACATCACCACACTAAGAAATCATCCTTATTAACTTAATAGGTTCTACCCCCCTTGGCTTCGTTAGGATTTGAGCCTAAACGGAGGATTCAAGAACAAGGTGACAGCCTTGACTCGAGACTTTCCCGCAAGGACACACCGAGTGGCTTGAAGATTTCTTCCGCATGACCTAGGTGTGTGAAAAGGCGGCAAAAATAGTGAAAATGGCAATAAAGAAATTATGAAAAGTAAAAAAACCAATAGTATCAAATGATAAATCTATCTTCACTGATACTAAGATTTTTGATATTTTCCTGGATATTCGAAATCAGATGATTCAAGAATAGATGCAAAATGAGGTAAAGAGTTCTTGTCTAGAGAAAACAAAGATAGTTGATGAAGAATTTCACTACAATACTGAAATTGAAGAACATCTAGAGATTCCTGTGACCTCCACAGAGCTTATGAAGGAGGATGAAGAAATCTATAAGAAACTAAAAATCCCATGGACACCAAAAGGGATGCAAACAATCTCAGGAGACAAATGTATTGATTCTGAAAAGGAAAACCTTAAGAGAAGCATTAAGCAATACAAATATTAAGTTGAATGTATGCATGAAACAAATGATGGATTAGTTACTGCAAATAGGATACTTAGAGAAGACTCGAAAGAGGTTAACAGTCATTACCAGGAATTAATTGCATTTTCTAGGCAGGCTCTTAAAAGGAAAAGGAAAACAGAGAATCAGTTCACACAGCTAAAGCATACTCTCCAGGTGTTGACTCAGCAGAACAAGGAGCTAACAAGGAGGGTTGTAGACTTGGAGGTAGATCATTTGAAATCTAGAAGGAAATAATAGGCTTTAGAGGGGATTGCTTTACTAGCTAAAGCATCTAAAGACTTCTAAAGTTAGTTAAGAGAGTCAGTTATTAGTTAAGTTTGGAAATTCATTTTATTTTTGTATAATGCTATCTTAGATTGAAGTATTTGATAGATAGCCTAAAAGCAGTTAGGGTTCAGTTATTCAACTGATTTTGAAGGAATAGGATAAATGTAAGTCTGAAAGAAGACAAATGGTTCAATTTTTTGCTGGCAAGGGGAGGCTATCAGGCTGTGTTTATGAGCTAAGTAAAAGAATCTTATGTGTTTTTTATGATTGAACTATTAAATATATGCACTATGTGCCCTTAATATTATTGACTGGTTTCATTTCTAATTTGTGTTAATTACTCAGTTGGTATATTCATTTCTTGTTTAATGTTTTTATGCTTGAAATGCTTGCTAAATATGGGTGAAATTTAGTACTATGTTTACTCTATTGGATTATGGTTTATATGTTATGCATCTCAATCATTTAAATGCTCATGATTTAGTGTTTGCTTTGCTCTTATGAATGTTTTCCCTCTTGTCTTCAAACTATTCAACCAAAACCTTATAAAACCCTATTTTCCTTTATTGTGATTTTTTGAGATTGTGTTGGCTTGTTCTTTCGTAGTCTGGGAACAATTTCTAGCACAAACAGTATTCCAAGAGAACATGATTCTTTCATCATAGGAATATGTGTTAGAAGAAAGATAACCAAGTTTACCAATCTTTGGGAAGAATGTGTGCAATAAGAATGTTAGAAAATATAGAAGAAAAGTAAAATAAAGATCAAGATCAAGATATAGTTTCTCATACAAAGAATGGAAGAAACAAAATGAATGATTGAGGATCTCCTATAAGAAGCTCAGAAGAATTCAAAAGAGGTAAGAAGCTTAAAAAGGATTACGCATATTATGAATGTTACACATGACATAAGTTAGGACATATCTCTAGACATTGTCCACTTAACAAAAAAAATTCAAGAAGAAGAACTGAAAGTTCCATGCCCATGAAACCAAAGAATCAAATGAATAGGAGACCAGAGAAAATGAATACTCTAATGAATAATATGTCTTGATATCATCCCTCATAGGATCAATATCTCATGGAAGTGACATTTGGCTCATATATAGTGGTTCTTCCAAACATATTTCATGTCATAGAGATTCTCTCTCATGCCTCACTCAGAAAGGCTATCCACACAAAGTGTAGCTTGGAGATGATTATCAAAATCCTACCAAAGGAATGGGAGAAGCCTCTTACAAGATGAAATCTGGTAAGTCCATAAAAATGAAAGAAGTATTATATGTTACAGGTATAAATAAGAATGATTTTTCTATATCAGCTTTAGACAAGAAAGAATTCCTAGTTTCCTTTGTAGATGGTGAATTTCTTATGTGGCCAAAAGGAAGAACTAGAGAAGATGCAATTGTAATAGGTGTGGAAGAAGGAGGACTCTACAAAATAAAAGGGCATATGGATTCAAATTTCTATACTAGTACTATCATTCCATGTGAACTATGGCATATAAGACTTGCTCATGTACAAAGAATTATCAATTGTGAGAAAAGTAGTAATAAGTATACCAGAAATCTAGATCAATCATGAAGTGGTATGCAAAGGATGTGATCAAGGGAAGAATACAAAGAATCCATTTCCAAACAATAATAGTAATGCAAAAGGGATCTTATATATTGTCCACTCAGATATGTGCAGACCGATTTCAACTACTTCCTTAACCAAGTATGTTTATTATGTCTCTTTTATTAATGACTACTTACGTAAGACTTGGATATATTTATTGAAAAGGAAAGATGAAGTATTTGAAAAATTCAAAGATTTTAAGGATCTTGTGTAGAATATCTCTGAAAATAAGATTAAAACCTTAACATTAGATAAGAAAGGAGAATTCACTTCAAATGAATTCAAGAAATTCCTCAAAGAAGCTGGGATTAAGAGGGAGCTTACTAACACCTATAATCCTCAACAAAATGGAGTAGCAGAAAGAAAAAATAGATCTATCATGGAAGTAGTCAAACACATGATCCTTCATCAAGATATACACATGCATTTATGGGTTTAAGAAGCAAAGTCCTCAGTCTATGTTTAGAACAAATTATCCCAGAGTGTGCATGGAAACAAAACTCCAGAAGATATGTTTATTGGTGAGAAGACTAAAGTCGTCAACTTGAATATATCTGGTTGTCCTATTTACATACATGTTTTCAAAGAGAAAAGATCAAAGTTGGAACTCTCGAGAAATAAGGGAATATTTTTTGGATATAGTGATCAGTCAAGATCATACAAAATCTATATTCCAGGACTCCATCAATTTGAGGTCAATAGAGATGTCATATTTGATGAAGATGCATCTTTCATCAAATCTAGAAAAACCCATGTAGATGAAGTTTATGAAGAAGTGCAAGAAGCTCCCAGAATTGTAGAATCTAGTAAACCACCAGTTAGAGATGATGAAGAAGAATCCATACCTGAATATGATGACATTGAAGAACTTCAAGATCGTATAGAGATAGCTCGTGAGATGATTTCAACAAGTATAATAACAACTTGGGATCACAATATAATTCGAGAAGCACAAATATATGGTGCACTAGAAGGAAGTAAGAGAGAAAGACTCTACTCAAACTACATATCACTAATGTGCAACCTTGTTCATGAAGAACCTACATGTTTTGAAGAAAATTCAGAGAAGAAGGAATGGATGGATTCCATGATTAAAGAATGGAAATATATCTTAAAGAATGATGTTTGGGAATTAGTTCCAAGACCGAAGGATAAATTAGTGGTCTCTTCAAAATGGATTTGCAAGACAAAGCATTCAACTGATGGTAGTATTGAAAAGTTCAAATTAATATTTGTCACATGAGGATTCTCTTAGAAGGAAAGGATCGATTATGAAGAGACTTTTGGACTATGGAGAACCTCCTGCAATAAACAATAAGAATGCACGATATAACAGAAATTATGGATCACAGAATAGATTTTAGTAATTGCAGGCCACTTCGAGGGGGCAACCTCTATACAAAATAACTCTTCGATGCTTTCATTAGCATCAACACATACTTATATACTAAGTCTAATCTAAACAACTATTACCCCCCATGAATGTGGGATAATGCAACATAATAACTAGAAAACTTAACAACTATTACTTACTCCCCATGAATGTGGGATAATACAACATACTAATGGGATGACTTACAAAGCATATGCATCCGATAAAACATACTAACAAAATTGTTGGGCTATAGGGCAGACCCGGGTTTATACCATTAACTTTGTACCAACAAATAGACCCATAGTGTTGGCCCTTTTGGAAACAACCTGCGAACAGGTTGCAGTCTCACCCGAAACAACTATGGGGTGCCGCAGAACCAGGTTTCTACAAGAAGAAGAGGGATATTATTGTACCTTTATCCTTAACAACAAATATTTATACCAAACAGAGCTTAGACATTCACTTAATTAGCTTCACAGTTAGATAAAATATGTTTCTTTCTTTACCCTTAATTGGGAATTCACAGCGAAGTTAATATTAACAGTTATCTTACTTTATCAATTATCTACTTATCAATGCATAAAATAAAACCATAATAGAAAAAACACAAAAGAACCACAACACAAGATATAATGTGGTTCACCCGCAGTGTAGGGGCTACGTCCACAAAACTGTGCTTTTATTCCACTTTTTACAAAACAACAGTTCTGATCTACGCGCTCAGAAGTAGATCCACCCTTAAAGCCTAACTGCGCACTTAGCTGCAGTTCCTTTCTTACAATCTCTAAGTTGCGCACTCAGCTGCAGTTCCTTTCTTACAATCTCTAAACTATGCACTCAGCTGCAGTTCCTTTCCTTACAAAACCCTTTGCACACACAGCTGCAGAGGTTGTCCATGCAGACAGCTGGGACTAGACCTTAAACCCCAAAATTAGATCTATCTTCTTCACATCATATGATCCTCATTTCATTAGATACCCTCGACATATTTACCTGAGTGCCTATTTATAAAAGTGCACTATTACAAAATCATGGGCTTACACCCGAAATTTGTGGACAATTACAAAAAAGAGGGCTTTGACTCAACCCCGACACCCCTAAGACTATTTTGAGTCATAACTCCGCTTACAAGAGTCCATAAAAACCACGGAGTTACCAAAACTAGTGACCATTAAGGTGCGCATCCCAATAGGCCCCTGAGAGTCACCAGTGTCCCGTCCCGAGACACTCTGCTTCTTTCCTGGTGGAAGAATCTTGTTGGCGAAGATAGTGAACTGTTTGTTGAGGCCATGCATGATATCGTCGTCTGCTTGCTCCTTCTCCACCAATTCTTGTAATGCTGCTGTTGATGCTTCGCTAGCCTTTTCCTGTGCAAATGCATCATATTCCTTCAAAACTTTGAGCTGGCTTTCCGCAACGGTGCTCAACTCCAAGGGGCTGCATAGAATTTTCCAATAGCGTTGCTTTTGTCTTGTATGACTCAATTTCCTATTGGAGTTCATTTCTTTGCTTCACCTTGAGCATCTTCTGCATAGGAGGCAGAGTCTTAATTTTCAATTTCACTGCATCCAGCTCTGCTTGTCGCTGCTTGATGGTTTCTTGCAACTTTTCTACTTCTGGATTTTCCTGCAATTTCATCCAGGTGTCAACGCTTTCTTCTAGTAGCTTTGCTGTGCTTCTCACAATATCGGTGATATTCATTGCTGAGGCCTGAATATATCTGCGACGCTGCTCCCTGACCGTCGGTGGACTCTTCGGGGTGATGCGAAGTTGAATCTCCACGATCTGAGCCTCATGTTCTACTTTTAGCTTTTCAATCTCGCTGTGAGACTGTTGTGCATAGTATTTCAGCTTAGCAATTCTTTGCTCTAGTTCTTCCTTAGCCTGTATGTCCAAGTTAGGAAGATTTCGACACGCCTCATCCAACACTCGTACCAGTGTAGCCTGCTTACATTCTGCGTCCCTCTTCCTCTGCTTTGCTTCTTCAAACTGCACTGCGAGGCTCGCATTCTGCTTCATGGTATTTTCCAGCTGCATTTGAGAGTAGTGGTCTCTTGCTTGGATCTCCTTCATGATTGTTACTTGACAGAGATGCAGCTCCGTCATAGACAACTTAGTGTAATCTATCCCGGTTGTCATGCTCATCTCCGAGCGAGACGCTGCGTCAGTTATTATGAGGGCTGCACTTGACACTTGTCCTCTGTTCTCTCTGGCTGGCCATTTCCTTGTGTCTGGCCGCGCGCTTACTGGGACATGCTTGGTGTAGCACCAGTCGTGGATTTCTCTGCTAACTCCTTTAGCTCTGAAATTCGCTGTGCTACACCGGTAAGGGAATCAAGATGCGTAGCTGCGAATTGTGACCATTTTCTAGTTAGTACTTCCGTAGACTTTGTCAGAGCCTGGTCAATCTCTTCCATTGTCACGACGGGATCTTCAACAATATTTGTGCCTTTTGACACCTTCATTTTCTTTCTGGACTGAGGTTTGGTCATTTCCTCTACCTCTGGTGACTTGCGCTTATCTGGTAGAGTGGGATCTGAGACGTTTTTGACCAAATCTTCTTCTTTGTCTTCATCTTCATCATCTCCACCCTGGTCGCCTTCACTCTATTGCGATTCACTCTGTTCTTCGCTTTCTTCGAGTGGGTCATTCTGCTATGTGTGACTAGGGCCTGCGCTCACATTGGTGAATGGAGGGACTGGAATGTTAGGTTTTGTCCCTGTGTCTTTCAACCATTCATCCAAACACTGTTTTACTATTACAAGGATGTCTTCCGCGTTCACCACATATGGCAACTTTGACCATTTGTGCTTGTTATCTGCATGGGCCTGAATAAAGACATGAGGCATGTTAGCCCTGAAGTTGGCCGCTCCATCATACTGAGAGAATAGCTCATTACTGAGTTGCGACGTCTTCAGAATCTCATATGAGATACTCATCGAGTAAAAGGCGAACACGTAGTTCATCATTTGCTGGAAGCTTTTATCCTGCGACACCCACAGGGATGCGTACCTCGCTGCGCCAGGCATATGCAGAGGCACATCAACAAATTATGCCTCGGTAGGTTCTTTCCATCCTACCAATGAAATAAACACTAACAAACATGAATAGTGAAAGGGTCTACCTTTCTCCTGTGCGTCGTGGACATCTTCAAGGAATTCCTTAGCAGCGTACGCTACCCAATTGTAACTGTGGCCTTCAGCACAGTTTGCAGCAATACTGACAATTGGTGCAGGAACTTCATTTGGACTACACTTCCTCATTATTTTACAGGATAAGAGCTCAGTGACGAAGAAAATTTTTTGGTGCTGGAGTGTCGATGTTTGATATCCTCGCTTTCATTTCGTCATCCCAAAGCGTTCCTTCATATGCTGTGCCAGCTTCATGTCTTCATGCTTCCCAACAAATTCGATCCCAGGATCAAGCCCTTCCTGCAGCAAAGTTGTGATCCTATTATCCAACTCTCCATTAATAGGGATTCTTTCGTCGCCAATCCATAGATGCCCATCATGTACCAATTCCAATAATTGCTTGACTACCATAGTAATCGGCGTGCTGCGACTGAAGTGGGGGACGTTCAACATTTTCAGCAAGCCTGCTCTGTCTAAGCCAGCAGCCCATTGTTTCACTTCTAATAATGTTGCTCCAGTCTCTGAGTAGTGGACAGAGTGCAAATATGATCCAGGTGTGAACTGTGGAAATTTCCCACGATCATTTGTATCGTGGTCAGCGTACTTGATCCGATCTACTTTCCCTGTCATTGTCCCGACCAACTGCACATCCGGTGGTAGTGAAGGGATACATAATGTGAACTTCTTTGTCTGCCGAGGTAGTTGAACTCCTGGTCGCACAGGCATAAGATAAGGGGGCTGGTGTGATGCAACATTCTCTGCCTCGCCGAAGTCTTCAAAACCTGCAGGTGGGACCTCTACTGAGCCAGAAGGGTTCATCTCGGGATCCTTCGGTATTTTCCCTGATTACTTGTGTCTGTCTTCGTTCCTCTTAGAGCGAACTTTTGGTTTAAACTTATTCCTAGTAGATCATGTCTGCATTGGCTAAGTCGGTGTTGGGGGACTTTCTTCGCGGGGTGCAGAGGCTGGTGGGTTGCTCGTAAGGTTTAGTAGACCCATTTGTTAAAATTCTCTTAATAGTTCCTGAAGTTCACAATCATCTAACATGGACTCAATTGGAAGACTCAAGGAAATGCATAATGCGATTTCCGTAGGGCTGGGTGTCTTCTTATAGAGTCCATCGACCAAATCTACCATAACTGTGCATTAAAGACACCAAATCTGACAAAGATCTTGTCCAAACGGTGCTAGATTTCTCAGGATCTCATTATTACAGGCAGTTAATGCAGTTAACGTACCAACGCCACCAATTCTGATGTTTTTTAACGGTCGAGTTTTTATCTCTGACACACATGTCCTTTGGCACCACCAGTAACTCCAGTTGTGCCATAATAAGAATATTCAACACTTCCTGACACCGGCTTCAACAGAGCTTCAAGCCTTAGCCTGCGACAGAATGTATTCTACAGCGTCAATGATTCCTGCTGCGAGCGTCTTATTGAGCTCCATCCTGACTTTTTCTTTATATTTAGGGTTCAACCTATAAGGGCGCTGCTTCACAGGATTCACATCAGGTTTCAATGGAATTTTTATCACTCCTATATCACCAAGGATACCTTTCATTTCTGAGAACTTCGTCGGGAATAGGTCCTGATACTCATGAAGAAGTTGGGTCACTTTGCTTACCATTTCTTCATCCCAATAATCTCCAATAGTAGCTTACTTAGGCATTTATTTTGACCCAATGTTTACTTGCCTCGTCTTCAAGGGCTGAGTCACTTTTGGTGCTTCAATTACTGGTCCATGTACTTCGCAGTGTCCTTTTGACTCAGGAATGTTTATGTTGCATGGGTCATCATCCTCTTCAATTGCGAGGTTATAGCATTCTACTGCATTGGCTTCTTGTTCTTTCCAATCAGGTTGGTACTCAGCTGTTTCTTTATCATCAAAAACGTTAGTGTGGATCAGCCTAACAGCTGCGTCTAATGTAGGACAAACCTCATTAATAGAAAATGTCAGCACAAAACTATCAAGAAGAATATCCCAACTTACGGTACCATGGCGAAGCTCCACCTCTACATACCAATTCTTCGCGACAGGTTCCAGGGTGTGCATGAACCGATGTACCCATTCTTCACAAGGGACATGCTTCCATGCTTTATAACACTATTCCAAATGTTCTTGAGGGCTAGTCTGACCATTAAACCTGCTTCGTACCTCCTGAGGTTGATCCATGAATATGAGGCGAAGAAGCTTTTGACAAGCTTCCCAAATATGAATATGCTTCTTATGACCATTCCATCATCTAGTAGTCGTGGCTCTAAATACCGAATCAGGTTGTTTCTCCTTATGCTATACTTGTGTTGTAGCTCCACTCCTTGTAATAACATTAATGTCTAGGACATGTCTTTTCTCCGTAGTAATCATCTAAATATTCTAAGGAGGAGCGCTATTTCTTTCTTGTATCTTGGCTATTAGCTGCGGGCATTGCTCAATGACATGATCTACTGCTTTGCAATATCAGCATGTCATAGTGCGGTTCCAACAGTCTCTAGCTAGATGTCCTGCTTGATTACAGTTATAGAACACAACCTAGCCTCGACCTCTTCCAGGCATACCACCATGACCACAACCTCCAAAATCACCTCGACCTGATGTATTACCATGGTAACCATATCCATCATTGCCTTGTGCATCATTTTGTACCCTATAAGCATCATATGTTCACTCTCGCATAAGGTCAAAGCTGTGACATTCCTCTTCGTTGTGTCCCACTGAATTACAGAACTTGCAATAGGGATTCTTAGGGAATTGCACATATCTTTGTAGCAGATAGCCGTCTTCAGGTCGATGCTGGCCAGTTGTTCTACAAATCTCACAATATAGAACATTAGGGTTAAATGGGTTCAGCGCAATAGTATTTAGGTAATTTCTTAGCGCAGGGAATTGTTCCTTGTCATGACCTTCTGTCGTACATCATGTAGACCACACTTCTTCACAAATAGATTTCTCTATTTTCATGTCGCGTAGCTCCAAATCCATTTCCGCTAACTGCGCTTGTATTTGGGCTATGCCAGAATTATCTTCGACATGAGCTGTCTCTAGTTTCATGGGAATCTCCAAAGCCTCTTTCTGATCAGCAACCTTCTGTTGCATGAGTGGCATTCTGATATGAGGTAATAAGGCTGCAATGAACCATTCTTTATGCTGCACTGGTCCAATAGTGAAACTAACTTGATCTAGCAGAACTTTGAACCTCTGATCAAAATCCCAAACTGATTCACCTCGTCTCTGTTGAATCTCTTTCAATTCAGTTATACATTGTGATTCTGATTTAGGCTTCTTAAACTCTTTAATCATTGCTTCTTTAATATCAGCCAAGACATGGTTCTGAGTACTGGAAAAATTCATAAACCAAGTCAAGGCTCAGTCTCTAAAAGAAGTGACCAGCTGCGCTCTTCTTACATCTTGATCCAAAATGTTCTTAGCTGTCCACACAGCTTCGCATAAAAACAAAAACTATTCTGGATCCTCTGATCCAATTCCTTTGAAAACTTGGAGCTTGATATCATCAGTCATATGGGCCATAGCGGACTGGGGGGGGGGAGAACTTACTGGGGTATACTGACTTGCGACCGGAATACTCGGACTAGGGTTACTACCAGACTGCGATGGGTTCTCAGGGGTAGCAGATCTTCGCTGCAGCGTTGTAGGAGGGTTCCTAACAAAAGGGGTTTCTATAAATTTAGGGTCTTTTGGCATATAATTGGTATTCTGACCTAGGTTATAGGATTCTAGGTTTCTCTTATATCTTTTACCACTTCGCAGCAAACCACTTTGCTCGTCGAAGTTACTTTCACTTCCAAACATAGGTTAGTAAAAATAAATATAGCAATCTAATTCTATAAACAATATGCCCTTCTTAGCCAAGAGCATTTTAATTTGTAGACTAAATGAATTTAGGTACTTACCCCTTGGTCCTTTGAAGAACTTCCTTTCAGCTTCGCTAAAAGAGGTACTTGTGTCAATGGAAAATTCTATCACAAATGCTTCAAGGGTTCGCGTTGTCCAGAAATCAACACCGCACGATATCACGTTCTTCACCCTTTTCAATATATTAAGTCTTGCTTTGCAATAATTCATCCAAGCTACGATGAGGATCCTTGTTTTCTTGTTCAGCAAATTTCAAATAGGTCTCTTCAATCTAATCACCGATTTCTTTTACTGAGGGCCTCCAAAACATAGCCCTCCAGGTACAATGTAGATCCCTCTTGAGCAGATACTGAGTTCAACCGGCAATGGAACCAATTTGTTGGGCTATAGGGCAGACTCGGGTTTATACCATTAACTTTGCACCAACAAACAAACCCACATTGTTGGCCCTTTCGGCAACAACTTGTGAACAGGTTGCAGTCTCACCCGAAAGAGCTATGGGGTGCCACAGAACTAGGTTTCTGCAAGCAGAAGAGGGATATTACTATACCTTTAGCCTTAACAACAAATATTTATACCAAACAAAGCTTAGAAATTCACTTAATTAGCTTCGCAGTTAGATAAAATGTGTTTCTTGGTTTACCCTTAACTATGAATTCACAGCGAAGTTAATATTAATAGTTATCTTACTTTATCAATTATCTACTTATCAATGCATAAAATAAAACCATAACAGAAACAACACAAAAGAACCACAACACAAGATATAACATGGTTCACCCCTAGTGTAGGGGCTATGTCCACAAAAATGTGCTTTTATTCCACTTCTTACAAAACAACAGTTCTGATCTGCGCACTCAGCAGTAGATCTGCCCTTCAAGCCTAACTGCACACTTAGCTACAGTTCCTTTATTACAATCTCTAAATTGCGCACTCAGCTGCAGTTCCTTTCTTACAATCTCTAAGATGCGCACTCAACTGCAGTTCCTTTCCTTACAAAACCCTCTACGCACACAGCTGCAGAGGTCATCTACACACACAGCTGGGACTAGACCTTAAACCCCAAAATTAGATCTATCTTCTTCGCATCAGATGATCCTCATTTCATTAGATACCCTCGACATCTTTACATAAGTGCCTATTTATACAAGTGCACTATTACAAAATCATGGGATTACACCCGAAATTTGTGGACAATTACAAAAAAGAGGGCTTTGACTCAACCCCGACAGCCCTAAGACTATTTTGAGTTGCAACTCCGCTTACAAGCTTCCATAAAAACCGCGGAGTTACCAAAACTAGTGACCGTTAAGGTGCGCGTTCCAACAAAAATAAAGAGGAGGGTTGACACGGGTTCTTAACATCCCCTCCCTCTTAAAAAAAGCTTTGTACTCAAAGCTTTAGATGTGGAAACTATTGCTGAAATTGAAGGAGCGGTTCCCATGTAGCATCGTCTGGGTGCATGTTGTGCCGCTGAATTAAGACCTCTGTGATGGACCAAGAGTGAAGCTGACAAGTGCGCTTATTAAGGATGGACTCTAGATCTGAAATGATGGATCCTTCATTATCCCATTCTGGTAAAACTATTTGTTCTATGATGTTGGTGCCAATCACTTGCTTAATGTGAGAAGAAGGCGGAAGTGCCACTTTATAAGCAACAAACCCAATCTTTTAAATAACTGTATATGGACTAGAGATATTTGGAGTGAGAGTTTGATTCCCTTTGAGTTTCAAGGAGGATTGCTTGTAAGGCTGCAAATGAAGAAAAACCACGTCATCGACTTGAAAAGTGCACTCAGAATGGTGCTGATCAGCTTGGTGTTTCATCCGGGTTCTGGCCATGTGAAGATTGTCTTGTAGAATGTGAAGAATCTGATGTCGGTTTTGAAGAACCATGTCAACTGCCTGAACTGGTGAACTGTTGGGGGTGTATGGAAGGAGTACTGGAGGTGTGTGACCATAAAATGCTTCATATGGAGTCATTTGAGATGCAGTATGGTAGGAAGTATTGTACCACCATTCAACGAGAGGGAGACACTTTTCCCACAAATGTTGTTCTTCAAAGGTGAAACAACAAAGATAAGTTTCCCAATAGTTGTTGATGACTTCATTCAGACAATCTATTGGTGGGTGATAAACTGAAATAATATTTAGTTTCATGTCATTAAGGATAAAATGACTTGCGAAAGTTGCTATGCGATTTGAGACAATGGAAGCAGGGATTCCATGAAGAAGGAATATCTTGTCCATGAAAATTTGTGTGATTGAGGAGGTGGTATATGGAGGGATGAGAGCACAAAAATGATGATATTTGGAGAGCCAATCAAACAAAACCAAGATTATGTTCTTCCCTCCATATTTAGGGAGCCCTTAAATAAAATCCATCGAAATATATGTCCAAATCCTTGTAGGGATGGGAAAAGGTTCGAGAAATCCAGAAAGGAGTGTAGTTTCACCTTGGTGGCGCTAACAAGGAGCACACTCGAAAACCATCTGTTGAATTTCTCATTGCATTCCCTTCCAAAAGAAGTGACACCATGCCCTCTCATATGTTTTCATGAACCTAGAGTTCCCTGCCGATGGAGATGCATGGAGTTCATAAAATACTGCATGTTTAATATATGTGCTCCAGAGAAGCACCGGATGACCCTTGTATCTCAGAGAAGAGCCATCCCCAGAGAAATGTGGTACCACAGAAGGGTTACTAGCCAACAGTTGGATGATTTCAGATAATGAAGATTCATTGACATAGCCTTGTTGAATAGAGTGTAACCAAGTTGGAATAGGCATAGCAATAGCTGAAAGCAAGACAAGGGAATCAAATGTGCGGGAAAGAGTATCCACCACAAGATTGTCCTTAGCCTTCTTGTAATTGATCTCATCGTCATAAACCATTAGTTTTCTAACCCATTTCTGTTTTGTTAGGGATGAGACTTGTTGTTCCAAGAAATATTTCAGACTCTGGTGATTAGTCTTGATGCAGCAAGGATTCCCTAAGAGGTATGGCCACCACTTTTTTACTGCGTGAAAAATAGTCATCATTTCCTTCTCATATGCAGAGGTGGACAAATTATTTCCAGGAAGGGATTTACCAGTGAATTCCATGGGATGTTCATCTTGAAAGAGGACAACACCAAGTCCATTGTCACAAGCATCACTCTCAAGAATGAAGGGATTGGAAAAATCAGGCATCTGAAGGGTGCATCCGAATGAAAGATCTAAGGGAGTATTCGAGACTACCGAAGGTTGCATCTGAATGAAATGGAGCCGAGTGATGAAACCATGCGAATTCATCTTAAGGATTGTTTCCATGTAATGTGAATTGATGATGCCGAGAGACCCTAGTTGTAAGCCATTGAATGTGTGTTTTTTCCCATTGACTAAAAATGCATCCATAGTTCAGCAAAATCCCATAAGATGGGTCCAAGTGTGCATAACCATTGGGTTCCCAAAATCACAGAACAACCTCCTAAGGGTATGGAAAACATGTTAGAGCACAAGATATAATCTCCAATAGAGATACACACACTGCGACACTTTCCTTTGCAAGGTAAGGTGCTCCCATTGGCAACCATGACTTTAAAGCTAGAGAAAGGATGGACAAAACAATCAACTTGTTTAGCAATTTGAGGGTCAATAGGAGGATCTGGAATGTCGACCTGATCATCTACTAGATCCTGAGTAGCATCATAAATTTCAAGTGTAGGTGGAGAAGCCACATCCAATAAATAGGCCTTGTGTTCAGTACATTGATGTCTGGGGTGAATTTATCATCACAATTATAACAAAGTCCCTTTCCCCTATGTGCCCGCATCTCAGCTTCAGAAAAATGCTTGATAGGAGTGGTTCTAGGATTCATAGGGATTGGATGTATTTGGGGAACCATATTTCTGAATGGAACAAAAGTGGATTTGGGGCATTGCTGAGCCCTAATCTTGTCCTCCGCCAACTTAGCCAACCCTAGGATTTCCATCATTGTGTTGGGACAGAACATTGTAACATCAAATCAGATTGTATCCTTAAAACCACTCATAAAACAACTCCTGTAGAATGCATCAAAAAATCCTTCTATGTGCTTGACTAAGTTCTCAAATTTTGTCTGATACTCTCTAATAGTGCCAGTGTGGCAAGGTTTAGTGAGTGCTCCTGTGAATTCATCAAAACCACTAGGGCCAAATCGGTGCAAAAGGAGTTGGAAAGAATTTATCCATTGGGGCTCTTCATGATCCTTGATGTACCAATAGAACCATTGAAGGGCTTCACATTCCAAATGAAATGATGCAAGCGGGACTTTGGTGACATCAAAAGTGTTATGCATATTAAAGTAGTGTTCTGCCTTGTGTATCCATCCACTGGGATCATCACCATTGAAGCGACGGAATTCAATATTCAGCCCACAAAAGTTGTTGGAAGTAGAGAATGGAGTGCCTGCAAAAGACTCAAGCTATTGTCGGTTGCTCATGGCTGAATACTAAAGATGGAGGTTGAGAAATATTTGATCCAGATCTTCGAGTTTGGTCTTGAGGGTGACAAGTTCTTCTTCAATTTGTCTATTTGTTCCTGCGCGGGTGACAACCATAAGCAAGATTTTTTTATTTTTTTAATTGGAAAAGGGTGGAAAAAAAAAATAGAGAGGGTTTTAGAAAAGGAAAAAATTGAGTTGGGAAAAAGGCAAGTGGGTAACTAGGTTGTGGACACTTTCTGAGGGACAAGGAAACAAAAAATGTGAATTTCAAAAGCGGGGTGAAAGGAGATGGAATTTCGGGCTTCGAGAAGTGGAATTGGGATAGGGTCCTCAATGAATGAAATATGAAGAATGGAATGACAGGGGTTACAGTGAATTTTCAAGGGAAACGGAGCTAAATCAAGGAATATATGGTTGAAAAACATGATTTTTTCCCCCTGAAGAAATGATCTGTGGCGGGATAGAAAGATGTGCTTTATCAAATTGAATTGGAGTAAATGATCTGTGAAAATTCTAGAATTCTGCGTGTTATCAACTATAAATAGATATGGACCCCAAGTATATTTGGCTTCCTAATGGTTCAAAGGTCATCACTTGGCCACCAAGGCTGTCTCACACTTGAGTATTGGGGTAATACCCCTCACTTCACGGCTTAGGTAAAACTTCTAACTGCTTGGACAAAAACGATAGCTCTTTGGTTTTCCTCATGGCTGGGAATCTAGTCAATCTGGTGGGATTCATTGCCCTTTTCGCTTGGCAGGTCCTCTCAATGGCCATCTACTTCGAGGTTTCTATGGTACTCGCCACAATGAGTTTTAGGGTTATGCCCAAGTACTTCGCATGGTTAAGTGGATAGGGTTTATTCCCTAATCCGAATGAAAAATACTGCTGCAAGAATAAGAACTACTGCAATAATCATAGTGCCAGAAAAAATGCTACAGAAATTCCACCCAATGCTCAAAAACCCGTAATTAGAGCTAGGGTTTTGAGACGAAATTTTTTAAAATGAGCATAAACCAATCTATATTGCTCAGAATCACTATTATATCCTATTTTTGGAACTATAAAAACCACTCTAATTCTACCCATGTGATCGGAATAGAAATTTGGGCACCCAGTCAAAATATTTTCGCTTTGCAATTTCCGTGGCTGTCACCGAAATTCAGAAACATTGCTGATTTTAAATCCACAATATATCCACTTTTAGAACTCCAAATGAGATGATTTTTTTTTAAATTGCATATTTTTGAAATAGAAATTCACATATTCAACTTATTTTTCTTGAATCTTCACTGAAAGTTTAAAAAATGGATGTGAAATTCGCTGCCCAATTTTTCCCCCTTTTTTTTCAAAAAAAAAAAAAATTCCCACTTGTGCCAAGGAAAGTGCTCTGATGCCAAATGTGGAGAACCTCCTACAATAAACAATAATAATGCATGATATAATAGAAATTATGGATCACAGAAGATATTTTATTAATCGCATGCCACTTCGAGGGGAAAACCTCCTTTGAGCAAGCTCAATACACAATAACTCTTCGATGCTTTCATTAGCCTCAACACATACTTATATATAAAGTCTAATCTAAACAACTATTACTCCCCATGAATGTGGGATAATGCAACATAAGAACTAGACAACTTAACAACTATTGCTTACTCCTTATGAATGTGGGATAATACAACATACTGATGGGACGACTTACAAAGCATATGCATCCGATAAAATATACTAACAAAATAAAGAGGAGGGTTGACACGGGTTCTTAACATGCACCAATATCTAGATATACCTCAATCAAAACCACTCTTACTTCCGATTCAAAGATGAAATGGAAGTTACATTAAATGGATGTAAAGACAACCTTTCTAAACGATGTCATAGAAGAGAAAGTGTATATTGAACAACCTCTAGGTTTTAAGACACATGTGAAGAAAACACATTTGTGTCGATTAAATAAAAAATTATATGGATTAAAGAAAGCACCCAGAGAATGGTATGGAAGAATTAATGGCTTCTTGATGAGATTTGGATTTACTAAAAGTAATGCAAACTCCAACCTTTACAATAAGGTTGAATATGGTAGGATCATGATATTAATATTATATGTAGATGGTCTATTTTTTATACGACAAGAGAATCTCATCAACGAATGTAATAAGAATGTTGCAGAAGAATTCTAAATAAAAGAACTTGGTATGATGCATTACTTCGTATGTCTTGAAGCATGGTAGTTCCCAGACGAGATTTTCCTAAACAGAGGAAACTATGCAGTTGATATACTAAATAGGTTTGTGATGTTTGATTGTAAGGAAATGAAAACTTTGATGGTGGAAAACCTAAAGCTCCTAAAGGATGAATATTTAGGAAGAGTAGATGTCACGCTATATAGACAGATTATCGTCTCACTGATGTATTTGAAAAATACAAAACCAGACATATGTTTCCTGTAAACACCTTGAGTCAGTATATGGTGGAGCCCAAACATGCTCACCTAGTTGCAAAACAACATGTGATGAGGTAACTAAAGGATACATTGGATTATGGCCTCACATATGCAGCTAATCGTGAGTTCAAATTTTGTGGCTACATTGATTCAGATTGGGAAGGAAGTGCTGAAAATAGTAAGAGCACTTCAGGATGTTGTTTCATTTTGGGATCACATGTGTCATGGCTTTGTAGAAAGCATTCATTTATGGAAATTGTGGTATGACATTTATTTGTGGGCATTGTGGTCTGGAATTCATTTGCAGATGTTGTGGTCCTCCATTCATTTGCAAACGTCGTGGTTTGACATTCATTTGCAGACATTGTGGTCCTCTATTCATTTCCATATGTTGTGGTATAACATTCATTTGCATACATTGTGGTATTGCATTCATTTGCGGATGATGAGATTCCAACATTCTTGATGCTGAGAACATTTTTTCATTAATTTTTGTACGTTGTGTTGCATTTGCATGTGTAGCATTGCAAGTGTTTCTCATGATGATGCAGAGAGATGTGATTCTCATGATGATACGATGAGATATGATGCTCATGATGATGCAATGATATGTGATGCCTGTGATGATGTGATGAGATGTGATGATGTGACAAGATGTGATGTGTGTGTTGATCTGATGAGATGTGATGCTCGTGATTGTGGAACAAGATGTGATGCTCGTGATGATGTGATGAGATGTGATGCTCCATGATGATGATGTTCCATGCACAATGATGATGTTGATGTGACTGTGAAAACTTCCTATGATGTATAGACTTACCAGCTAGTTGTACATATGTATTGTTTTGTCATAGAATACCTTCCTTGTTAAAAAGGAGTGTTAAAGAAATGTAACTTAGGCAGATATTCTATTTTTTATCATTACTATCATTATCCATTTCATAGACATTGCCCCTCCAATTAGGGATGTCATTGATGTATTTGTTCATGAAAAGTATTGAGGTAAAACCTCTGTTATAAGTCGGGTTAATAGTACCCACAAAAGTATTATTAAAATGTATTTTTGAGTCTCCCAAGACAATTCAACCATGGAAGCAAGGAGAAGTTGTCCCTATTGGTTTATTAGGTCTCTCATATTATTAGTATAAATAGGAGAGGTGTCTCCCTCATTTGGACATGGTGTGCACTCAAGCAAGTTTGCTAGAGAGAGGAGAAACAATCCATCTGAGGTGAAGGAAGTTGTATAGTTTTATTTCTTGGGTCTTACACTGTACTTGGTTTAAGTCTATATCGAGGAATTTTTGTTGGATTTTATTTCCCATGAGGGTTTCCCAATATAAACCTTTGTGTTCTCTTTTATGTTGTTCTTATTGTTCTTTCAATGATTCTTTGTATTGCATAACATATTTAAAAAAAAAAAAATTAACAATCAAGACCCACATCAATCAAGCCATGTTAGTACTTTATAAAGGTCAACATTGATCATGATGGTCATCTCCTTTTATAAATTTGGATCTATGGGTTTTTTCTTTCAGGTTATGTAATCAACAATTATATGTAATGGTCAACAATGATCGTGATGGTCATTTCCTTTTATAAATTTCAACCTCTGGGTTTCTTCTTTACGTTTATGTAATCAAGAATTATATGTAAAGGTCAGCATTGATCATGATTGTCATCTCCTTTTATAAATTTGGATCTCTGGGTTTTGTCTTTCAGTTTATGTAATCAACAATTATATGTAACTAGTGTGAAGTAAAGTTGAGCGTCCAAAAATTATCTTAAGTTTTATGATGAGATATAGAACTACCAATACTTGAAATATAGCGTTTTCTATTGCACTAGCAAATAAAAATGATAAATCTAACTTTTTACAACATTTGTTATATAATATACTTTTAAACCATCTAGTATATAATTTTATAACTTGTGAATTCATAAAATTGAAAGAAAATAGGAATTTAAAACATTTGGAATATAATATACTTTTCTAACTTGTGTATTCATTGGTATAAATATATTTTTATAACACATTTAAGTAAATAGGAAAATTTATTTTATCATGCAAATAACTTATACATCATCATTGATCATCATCATCATCATCTTATTTATGTTCGATAAACAAAGTGTGAGCGGATACCATCATTATTATCATTTTTTAAATATAGTTTAAGATTAATAAGCTTTTTTTGGGTAAAGAAATCGAATTAATTATTCTTAGAATTTTATATAATAATTTTAAAATGAAACTATTCATTATAATTTTATATAATATTTTAAAATGAAATACGTAAATACTATAGTTTTATAAGTTAAATGAATACAAAATAATTCAAATTAAATAAATTTATGTTGTGTGTGTGTGTTTTAATAGAGATGTTGTTCATCCTTAATTTTTCCTCATAACCATTTTGACAACTTTATTTAAGAGTGGAAAGTTATGAGTACTAGTTTGGTTTTGGCTATATATATTTTAATGTCTTTTTGTCTTTTGGAAAAGAGTTTTCATCAACAAAATTAAGATAAATAATGGAAAAGAAAGATAAAGGGAAATAATTCTCATCCTTAACAATATTTTAAAGAATTTACACATTCATTTGTATTAAAAAGCGAGAAATCATCATAATTATATTTGATTTTGACTATATTTATTTTGTTCTTCATACATATATTGTCGGAAAAAAAGTTTTTATTAACAAATTAAGATTCATAAAGTCTTTGCATTATTGCATTATTGTTGTAGATTTTATCTTTAAACTTCATAATGATATAAATATTTCTTTTGTAACTAGGGGAATGGACAGCTAGGGTTGATCTTGTACTCATGTGACATGGGGTCGTTTCTGGTCCATTACCACTATACACCTAGATGTACCAATGCTTTCACATGTCTAGCAAAGATAGATTAGTTGAGGTTTGAAAAGTTCATGATGTCATAAGGAGTCCCTTCAGAGTGCACCTTATCGTCGATTGGTCTACAACCCGAGGGAATATAAAATATTAGATAATCAATGCTAATTAGGAAAAATGATTTTCATGTTGTTCTTTTCTTTTCTTCTATAAAGAATCTAGAATCTAGAAACATAGGAACAAAAATTGTTTAAAATAATAAATATAGTTTGGAAACAAATTTTCTTCTATAACAAAATAATGTAAGCTAAAGATCTTATGAAATGCATCCCATATGCAAATGGAAACTTCTACTTACATAAATGATGCAACTAAAAATATCCTAACAATGTCACACATGCTTGTTACAGTGTCTAGGATTGAATCCCCACCTTCCACCTTTACTAAGAAAATTTCCTTACATCCAATAGCTTACTTAAATAATCCATCTCAATATCATGATTCCTAACCTTGAGTATACTTAGCTCATTTTAATCCACTACCTCTATGGTGTAGTATAACTTTACCATGATATGATTTCTTATGAATAAACTTATGATTCTTTGCCTAAGAAATCACACTTTAATTATTAAAAAAAAATAGATGACCCTAATTTTAATCCAAACATTTTGCATAAATGCTACAATAAAATTACTTTCATGGAATCGTATGAAATTGCAATGTAATCTAATTTATTACATGAATGGTAACCATGTGTTTACTCTTACTCTTCCAAATCATATTTCATTTATATAGCATAAAATACGTGCATTAAGTGGGTATTTAATTTCCCACATCACCTTCCCAATCAACATTAATAAACCCATACATTTGGAGCTTCTTTCTTCTATTTCCTTGATAGAAAATACCATAGTCACTAGTTCCAAGTAATTTATTTAGAGATCCATTTGATGGTTGTAGAATTATTTGTCTTTGTATTTTCCATATACCTACTTACACCAGCCACTGCATGTGCATGTGCATGTTCACACCATTTCATAAATAAGGTTATATACTATACTTGAATATGACATTCTCCATCTCTTATTCCTCTTATTTACTTTTAGGGCTTAAGTTAGTCAAGAAACTCACTCCACTTGAGATGGAGTCCAAGTAAGTTTATATTTACCCGTCCTAAAGAGATCAAATATCATTTTCACATAATTTAATTGGTTGTTTTACAATTTATTGTTTAGTAGTATCCACATTAATATATAAACAGTAATATGATTCACTTAAGTTCTTCATGTCAACCTCAAATGACATTTGGGACTTTATCTCCTTCAGTAGATGATTAAGATCACTAGTTAAATTAATATCATAAACATATAACACCATAGTAATAAAGAGATTATCTTATTTATTAATGTAAGAACAATGGTCCACTTCATCCTTGTTGTAAAATACATTTTTCAAACCATCTATATCATTTTCTTGGGGACTGGTGGCAAGAGATACAATGACATATTCAATTGATACACCATTTTACTCTCTCTCCTATACACCAAATCCTTCTAGTTTTTTCATGAAGATTTGTTCATTAATTTCATTGTGAGGAAATGATATATTCAAATCCATTTGTTATACTTTCAATTCATAATAAGCTACTAATGCCAAAAATATCCTAATAGAGAGAAACTTGTCCTTTGAAGAGAATCAATCATCATAATTAACACCCTATACATAGGATTTTCTTTTTTTATCAAATTATCCTCATATAATAATAAAAAAATTTACATTATTGTTCTTCTTGAACACCCATTTACAACCAACTACCTTCCTTATCTTAGGAAAATATTATAAATGGTAAGTTTGATTCTATTATAATGCCTTCATTTCTTCCTCCATGTGTTTCTTATTGTGAGATGCATCTTCACCATTTAGATCCTCTATCACATTCCACGGTTCATCACCCATGTGAGATAAGAAAAATAAATAAAATTAATGTGTATCCATAACTATCATGTATATTTTTCTTAGAATGGATCTTCCTCTAATTTTAACCTTGATAAATTTGATAATGTTCATGATGCATAGTTTTAGTTGTTCATAGTAGAATTTTTCCTTCAAGACTATATTCATCTCCCTAGTTACAACTTTATGCATTTATCCCTTATGTGAACTATTTATCTTTATCTTTATCTTTAAATTGTAAATTTGGAATTCTTCCATCGTGTACCATTTCTATCAATAAAAATCCTTCATTCTAATATCTACACTATTGTTCCTCATTGAAGACTACATTCCAAATCTAGGTATGATGATGCTCAAACAAAATCTGCAACGTATACCCCTTGAATATCTTTTTGTATCAAATGAATTTATACCTTATACATTTATTCCAATATCTTTCCCATTCACTTAAGTACATGCACATAATCATTACACCCAAGATGTGAAATAGAAAGATTCTATTCACTCCAAGATTCTTTGAGTGTCATGAAAACTGAATTAGGTGATCTATTTCAAATAATTTGTTGTATACATTTTTTTATCCCCCAAAAGTTTTCTCAAAATAACATCTACGTTAATGCTTTGTTCTCTCTCCATAAAATATTAATTCAAACTCTAAGGGAAATTGTTTTTAATAAGAAATTGCAAAGTAGTCTTCTGCCTTGGAATACACTTGAACACATTGGCACATTACTTACCTCCATTGCTAATTATATTTGTAAAACAACTTGAACTCATTGGACTATCACTTCTCAAATCCTTCACCTTGTTTCCACTTTTCCTTAAACCAAGGAAATAAATTTCTTAAAAGCATTAAATGCATCACTTGTTATCCTCATGAAGTAAACCCATTACTTATGGGAGCATACATCAATGCAAGTAATAAAATATTGATATCCTCTAATTGAAAACTCATCCATTGGCCTGCAAATATCAAATGCAGTAACTAAATTACCTATTGGATTTTGTTGGTGACTCATAGAAAATTGAACTATCTTCTAATTTTTTACCAAACATGCCTCATAAAATATAAAATAGTCCTACAGATAATCAATTCCCATGAGAGTCTTCTAGGTTTAAAGGTCTCATAGATTCTTTTCACCAAAATGCCACATTTGACAATTTTGTGCTATAATTTTCATTGTATTCAATGCTATCATTGATTTCTCATTTTCAATTGACACTAATTCCCACTCCCCATGAATTGAATAGTAACTTTCAACTTGTACAAAGTTTGAAGATGAAAACCCTTAGGAAAAACCATAGCCCCTCAAACTAATCTATAACCTCTTTTAGAGAAGTTTGTGTCAACATCTACATAATCCATTGAGATCACTAAAAGTAATTTATATTCCAATATTGATAGATTCTACACATTATGAACCATTGTGTAACACCCCGGTTTTGACACCCTTTACATTAAAAGTACGTGATGTAATTAATTGTGGTGAGGAGCTAAAGGCAAAAGCCCCACGATCGATTTGGTTGTGTAAGTTTCGGTAATAGGGATAGTTGTTGATGGTATATCATGCTATCCGACACATTATAGTTTGGAATCATGTAAATATGCACATCAATTAAACTAAACCTACAGCCAGCTACGACGGTGCAACGTTAAAATGAAAAGGGCATGATTCCAAAGGATAAGGGGGCAGGAAATGATGAACCTTGAGTCATGGGGGAAAAAGCTACATGTCATAACCCTATCTATTTTTCCCACCTTCCCTTGTCTCATCCAACCACCTTTTTAATTTTCTGCTGAGTTGTTGAGGCATTTATTGCTAGAAGTGGAGGGTGGAAGGACTGCAAGTCTTTGCCACATGTTCACTCCACCAGTACTCTCTCCACCTTCACGAGGGTAAGGGAACCATCACTACGCACTCTCTTGGGGGGGATTTTGGGGGGTTCACTCTCATGTAAGGATGCGCAGCAGGGGGCCGGTTCATCTTCCTCACGCAGAGCCGAGTTAAAAAGGGTTGTGATTTATTGTTTGGGGGTTTGTTCTCCCTCTCTCATGTTGTTTGTCAGTATGTGGTGGTGTTCCTTCCATTCATGCAGAGAACTGGTTTTCGTTTGGCATTATTGAGCTGTGTATTGTTTTCCATCCTTCGTGGTGGATTGTGAGCTGTAGACCACTGTGTTTTCTTCCATGTTTTTCCTGGGCTATGTATTTTCCCTTTGCGCACAGGTTGAGAGTTTGTTCTTTCCCCTTTTCTGCCTATGTAAGTTCTCTAGCCATTACATTGGGGATTGTGTGTGCTGTGGGCTCGTGGATGTTGGTTGGCTGTTGATTTCCACATTCGTTAACTGAGTTTTCCTCTGTCCACACCAGGAGTTTGGCTTCTCTCCCAATTGCAAACTGCATAATGTTGCCATCATTTCATTGTGAGTTTGTGGCTATTGATGAACCCTGGTTTTGGGTTGATGTTGATTTGTTCTGGCCATGCTAGGGCCAAGAACAAGCCTGAGTTGTCTTATGGACCTGAACTGTGTTTCACCTTTTGTTTGGGATTGTCACCCGGTTGTCTTTGCCTTCTTCATAGAGCTGTGAATGGAGTGTTTTGCTGCGGTATGTAGTGGTTGGTATTCGGATTGTTGAGAGTGGGATTAGAGGTGGGGTATGCTTGAGAAGACTGGCCTTGAGGCCACCATCTTAGCATTTAGCCTTTCCTAGCTCCTTAAAGGCCTGGTAAACCCTACTGTGTGTGGGTTTGGATGATTGTGTAACTTGGATAGTTGTAAGCCTGCATTGAGCCTTATTCCTTGAGGAATCATGCCCAACTCGGGGGTGGAAGTGTTGCTGAGATATTGATGAGCACGCTGGCCTATGGTTGGGTGGAACGTTGCAGTGATGTAGCTGGTTGCGGGGTGAGTTCTTCATTAAAAGATAAGTACTCCTGACTATTTCATCCCTATAATTATATCTACTATTTCATGTGAAATGATGAACATGTTGAATGTTGCAATGTATATGTTTGCTTCCGCTGAATGTTGAGTAACTATGTATCCTTGTATGTTATATGCATCTTAGTATGTATTATGTTAAGCTTTTTAATTTCAGCATTTATTCCTGTTCTTGTTCATGGGGCTGTTTTCCCATATGATTGGTATTCGTAGCATCCTCTTCACTGGTCGGAGGGTCAGGGATGTTACACAGTGGTATCAGAGAAAAGGTTGCAGCATGGGCCTGAATGGGCCGTGAAGATGCAGTGACAAAGCACATGTTGCAGCAATTGGGCCTCAGAGGGCCATGAAGAGATAGTTAACAAAGGCAGGGTTCCTACTACCCAGAAGAAAATGGGTTGAAATATGTGAATAACAGGACAAAATTCCAAAAAAATTTTGAAGTCCGAAAATTATTGGATAAGCTAAGCGGAAGTCCATCTGATGCACAACAAACATAACCTAGAGACGAAGCCGCAATGGCAGGAAGCTTCATGAGAAGTATTTCGATGCAGCAGCGGTGATAGAAGAAAGGGGAGGCTCACCGGAAGGGAGCCGCAACGATGGAGATTAGGAGGTGTTGAGAGCCAATGCCATCGGGTGAAATAAGACGACAAAGAGGAAATCCTTTGAAAATTTCAAAGTGTCAGGTTGTCGAATCATCGGAAGTATTAGTGGGAAGCCCTTGCAATGAGGTGGACAGATTAGTTTGATGGTTGTCCGATGCAGACCCTGGCGACAATGAAGACTAGTTAGGCGGATCGACGAAATTTAGTGGATTGACCAGCCGAAACGTCGACATAGATCACTAGAAGGCCGCTGAAACATCGGCGAAGTATAGTTGGGGGAACTTTCAATGATATGACGGTGGATGAAGACATTGCAAACAAATATTCTAAGTATTCATCGACTGTCGACAGAAGATAGTGGAAGGTGGAGCCGCAGTTTCGGTGGGGATCAGCCGAAGACCACCGAAACGTCGAATCAATTTAGTTGAAGGAAGAGCCGTAGTTGCGGTGGGGATCTCTCGAAGGCCACCAAGACATCAACAGAAAATAGATGTTGAGGGTGCCGATACGTCGGTGGAAGAAAGTAGAAATAGAAAAAATTTGAAAATTTGAAAATTTTCTAAGTGTTTAGACCTTCGAATTGTCGAAAAACTTAGTTGGAAGCCCCTCCAATATAGACCTTGGTGGCGGTGGAAGAGAAGATAAGGTTTCTATGGAAATTAGTTGAGGGTAGAGCTGCAGTTTCAGTGGAGGTCTCCCGAAGATCGCCGAAACGTCGGTGAAGGTTAGATGATTGAGCAGCCGATGCGGCGATGGACGAAGAAGGAAGTTTTTTCGAAGAGTTGGAAGTGTCGAAAAAATTTAGATGATCGAGCAGCCGATGCAGCGGTGGAAGGAAGAAGAAGAAAAAAAATTCGAAAATTTTTCTAAGTACAGAAAACATCGAAAAACTTTAGAAGATTGGACCACCGATACATCGAAAAAATTTAGTTGATTGGATCGTCGACACATCGGATGAAAGATGAAGATCAGATCGCTGAAGTGTTGGAAGCTTAGAGAACTAACCATCTGACAGGTAGAGGATTCGATCACTGATGATGGATTTTTCAGCATTGATAAAGGACTCAGAATTTTAGACAGATGGGGATTTGAAATGGCGGAAGACGTTATCTTTTTGACCGTCGAGGGATATCCTTTCGCATCGCTTATAAAGTCTGGAAGCGTAGATGAACGGACCGCCGATAGGTCAGGAGAAGCTAGTTGTTTGGTCCGTCGATGCGTCAGGAGAGATTAAGTGTTTTAACTGCCAATGAGTTGTTTTAGCCGCGGAATCCATAGATAGTTTATTGCCTAATGTTGCAGATGCCTAAAGAACTATTCACCCGATGGATAGTTGTTCTGGTTGTCGATGCAACAGAAAGCTTTTGTTGTTTGAATCTCCAGTGTGACGGGAAAGACTAGTGGATGGGATCGCCGAAAATCAATTGATGAGACCATTGACGGGTTGTCTACGAAAACCACAGTCGGTTTGTTGGCCGCAGTTGCAGCTACCTAAAGAATTATCCACTCGAAGGATTGTGGTTCGGATCGCCGATACAGCAAAAAAAAACTTTAGCTGAGGAAGCTGCCGATGCAGTGAGAAATTATTGTTGTATGGCTGCCGATGAGCAGCGGAGGAAATTAGTCATTCTGACTACCGAAACATCAGAATGATATGGATTTCAGCATACTACCAGTGGACTACAGGTCTAAAAAGGGAAGGGAATTCCAGGTGGCTAAATTTTGCATTCCATACCAAAATTCAGTGGTGTGTTTTGCTATCATTTTTGAAATGGTGTGGTTTTCACACCCAAGGTCAGAATGAAGCATGTGGATAGGTGTTGGAAATATTATTCAGTAGGGAACAAGGGAAAGTCACCAGAATATGAGTATGGAGTAGCAAGGTACTAATGACGACCACTACTGACAATATGGAAAAATCTGGGAAATTGCATGCCTAGAGGTAGCAAGACCATGAATTCAAACCAGATATTATGTGGAAGAGGAATTCCATGCAAATATGAGGGATTTGAAAGGGAAAATTCCTTAACCCCTATATTGCTAGCTATATTATATTTTATAAGTTTTATGCATGAAATGCATGAGGATATGCTTTGATATTGAGGATTATACATCTATAATGAACCACTAATGATATTTATTGCATTGGTATTGGCATTAGTGGAAAAACCAATGACAACATGGGCCTGGATGAATATGTTGCTGATGCTGACAAATGTGACTAGCAACCCTCTGGAGGAAGGGATAAGGAAACCGGTCTATAATCAAAAGTTGGTGAGTGAATTCTGCAATCCTCTACAAGATACCGACTAAACTAGCAATGTTGAAGGTGTAAGTAGGATCCATGCAGGTAATGGTTTAATTATGACAAATTCCAAGGAGTGGTAAAGGTAAGGGACCTCATACCATGTGGATATTTGAATGTTATACTACGTTCATATAGAAAGGTGTCATGCCTGTATATATTGATTGAGCTTAGTATCCCAAGGAAAGTAAGTACTGATGATCTTAATTATAGTAATGCATCCTATATGAAGTAGTCATGGTTAGGCCATGCATCGTATGTTGAATGCATAGTATTCATGAATCAATGCAACGTAGCATTGAATGGATATGCATTAAAAAGATTTTATGAATCTTGTAGTCGTGCATTGAATGGATGCATATGAAGGGTGTGAGTGACTGATTGCATAAGTATAGGTGCAAATGTTGGGATGCATTGAATGAATGGATTGAGATGAGTGCATGTGATATTATGAATAACTAATGGCTGAAAGGATGAATTGATGACAATTCAGGAACCATTTCAAAGTTTGTTATGAATGCAGGATAGTAAGTGCATAAAGAGAATAGTCATGATCAATTAGCTGCCGGAAATGCTCTATGGAAGAGCAAGGTGGTACAAATGATACACTTGTGAAGTAAGGAGTATCTAAACATTTCATTTAATTACATGAATGATGTGACTATACCTTGCAATTGTTAGTATGATAATGATTGCGGGAAGTAAATGAGTTTTGGTAATATTGATGTGATTAACAGTTGGAAGTATTTGAATTTTATAAATTCTGAAAATGCTTTAGTGATGGTTGCAGCAATGAGAAGGTTATATGCATCCAGACTTACCAAGTGTTTGGTTGACTGAGGTTCAGGTTCAGGTAGATTGTTTGGGGCATGGCAATGAGGGTAAGACCATGACAAAGAATGAAATCTACCATGTGAAAGAGCCAAACCTTATGAGAAGAGTCTCATGGCTATGAAAATAGTTAGTATGCATAATGGGTTGTTAAATTTGAATTGTGAATTTTGGAGTTAAGAAATTGCTGACAACTACTAATCACTATTGGCTTGCATAAGATTGTGTCAGGAGGACACATTGTAAGTGGGTATTCATATTATGCTAGAAGCATAAAATTATAATGGGCATAGTGGTGCTACTTACAAGAGACCCACAAATGAGGATCACCTCGTTGCCAATCAAACTAATTTCTGTAGTAGACAGAATTGCAAATTCGTATTGAATTTGATTACTAATGTCATTGCTTGGTTATAGAACAATCAATTTGGATTGTATTATCAAATAATGATTGACTATTTGGCTATTTGATGAATGTGCCAGGGGTGCACACTGCAGGAAGATCACGTGTGATGGCCTATAGGAGCCAAACTTCATGGGAAGGTTTTCCATTATCTTGGAAATGGGTTTCAGGTGAAACTCCATTGGACATTTTGGAAACGTCTCATCTACACTACATGTTCGGTAAGCAACATGAGTGAGATGGTATAGATTGTGTCGGTAAGACATGTGTGGATATGAAATGTAAAAACGAGTTGGGATGACTAACTAAGGGACTGTCAACTCAGAGAAGGGAGCCCCCATTCCTCCTTAACGATGGAATACTGTGTCGACAAATGGATAAGTGTTCTATGACCCTAGCTAAGAATACGCATGTCAAATTGTTAAATTCAATATGTAGAACATGTTTTGATTTTATTTCCATGATGACCGATTGCTTGAGTATGAATAGGGCCTACATGGAACACACCAGGAAAGGGTGCGCACTTTTCAGATGTCGAGTCATGAAAGGATTTTCAATATTGACTACACCCTAGGGCGTGGACGCACTCTTGGTGTCTCAATACTTGATAGTGAATGATATGAAATATGATTACAGTTTTAGAGAAATAATGCTGATGAGTTTGCTTATATTTCTTTTGTTGACAAGCTAAATAAATGTAGTTGGGTGTTGCACCCTAAAGAGAAAAGGAAAACGGTTGTTGTGAGGGGTTGTGGAGTAAGGGTTATTGTTGATATAAGTGTGCATTATTGTTGATAGAAGTGTATGTTGATATAAGTGTATTGTTGATATAAGTGTATGCATTATTGTTGATATAAGTATATGTTGGTATAAGTGTATGTTGGGCTTTTATATGCCTGGGGATCCATAGTAGATCTTGGACCTGGAAATGGTCACGGTAAAGTTCCAAGCCCAATCGACATGAGGGTGTACTGGCTGGACATTAATTATTTGATGTTGTGGAGCAGCATGCGTGCTGACCTAACATCCAATTCCATAGGAAATCCCAAGGCTTGCAAAACGAAGCAGGATCCTATGGACCAACGAGGAAACACACAATACAAATAAGTATTGGATTATTTTGCTTATGAATGCACATGTGTATATGATTTGGTTATGATGTTTTAAGCTCTTGTTCTAGAGATAAAACTGATGAGAATAAACTAAACATGTGAATCTATTCAATGTTTGGATATAAGTATCACTGGGAGCGAGGTCTATGAGAGCATCCTTGGGGTGCATGTGGACATGTGATTGTCCTGGAGAGCTCGGAATGAGAGGTAATGAAAAAGGTGCTAGTAAGATTGTGGAGGTCCTAGCAGCTGAGACAAACCATGTGGAGAGACTCCATGGTTGAGAGGTCTGAAATGGACCGAAGACACTAAGTGTCATGACCAAGAGGGATTGGTCCCGCATTCATAGTGAAGTGAAAGAGGCTGAGAGCATGAAAAGCCACATAGGTGGTGTGGGTTCAAGGATGGAACAGAACATAGAGGGGAAAAAATCTTGCTGCTCTCTCTTGCCTTTTTAATTATATATATATATATTTATGCATGGTGAAAACAAAAGATTGTTGAATGCATGTATGATTGAAAATGGAATGTGTGTATTTGCTAAAAGTAAATTGTGAATGTTGGAATGGTTAACTCCCTGCCCAAGAATGGACATGAATGAGCTCATGTGCCTGTTGGGAAGGCATGAAAAACATGAAAGTCTCCTTGATGAGACTTGGGCTGTCATGCCAATTGGGAAGTTAACTGACTGATTTTAATGTCTATATTATGCTTAGCTTGATAGAATTTCAATGGTGCATTTCATAGGTGAGAAAAGTGAAACTCGGTGGTGCACATTGATCATGGCAGCAGATCAAAAGTTGCTGGACTTGGTTGGAAGTCTCCTTCAAATGATTTCCAAGACCCAAGAAAATCTTGGGGAGATGCTCAAGATACAAGAAAGGCAGAATGAAATGAACCACCAGATTTTGCAAGACTCTATTGGTTTGCAAAGGGAGGTGAAAATCCTTCTGAGAGAAATTGGCAAGGGAAAGGAAGGTGGATTAGTGATGGGACATTCGTCCAAGCGACCCATTAAGAAACGGTCTAGGCATGAAGGCTCAAAGGAAATTGAGCAGGTAAAGATGAATCAGCCAGTGAAATGCTGGGGATGTGGAGGACATCATTTACGCTGGGACTGTCCAACGAGGGAACATAAAGAGGGAAATAGCCACAAAGTTCCTAGACTTTAGGATAAGCTGAAAGCTGAGAACCAGCAGGAGAATTTTGTGGAAGCCGAGGGGCTTGATCGTGAACGTTCAAAGTAAATAATTGAACGTGGGACAGATCTGCAAAATTTTGAAATTTTAGATGTGCAAATTGTATATGTATTCCTATGTATTGGAACACCGAGGACAGTGTTATTCCAAGGGGGAGGGGAATGTAACACCCTAGTTTTGACCCCGTTTGTATTAAAAGTACATGATGTAATTAATCGTGGTGAGGAGCTAAAGGAAAAATCCCCACCATCGATTTTGTTGTGTATGTTTCAGCAATAGGGATAGTTGTCGATGGTATATCATGCTATTTGACACATTATAGTTTGGAATCATGTAAATACGCACATCAATTAAACTAAACCTACAGCCAGCTATGATGGTGCAACATTAAAATGAAAAGGGCATGATTCCAAAGGATAAGGGGGGGGGATGATGAACCTTGAGTCATGGGGGAAAAATATACATGTCATCACCATGTCTATTTTTCCCACCTTCCCTTGTCTCATCCAACCACTTTTTTAATGTTTTGTTGAGTTGTTGAGGCATTTATTGCTAGAACTAGAGGGTGGCAGGACTGTCAGTCTTTGCCACATGCTCACTCCACCAGTCCTATCTCCACCTTCACGAGGGTAAGGGAACCATCACTACGCACTCTCTTGGGGGGGCTTTTGGGGGGTTCACTCTCACGCAGGGATGCACAGCAGTGGGCCGGTTCATCTTCCTCACGTAGAGTCGAGTTAAGAAGGGGTGTGATTTCTTGTTTCGGGGTTTGTTCTCCCTCTCTCACACTGTTTGTCGGTCTGTCGTGGTGTTCCTTCGATTCACGTAGAGAACCGGTTTTCCTTTGGCATTATTGAGCTATGTATTTTTTTCCATCCTTCGTGGTGGATCGTGAGCTATAGACCATTGTGTTTTCTTCCATGTTTTTCCTGGGCTGTGTATTTTCCCTTTTCCCACAGGTTGAGAGTTTGTTCTTTCCCCTTTTCTGTCGATGTAAGTTCTCCATCCATTACATTGGGGATTGTGTGTGCTATGGGCTCATGGATGTTGGTTGGATGTTGATTTCCACATTCGTTAACTGAGTTTTCCTCTGTCCACACTAGGAGTTTGGCTTCTTTCCCAATTACAGACTACATAATGTTGCCATCGTTTCATTATGAGTTTGTGGCTGTTGATGTACCATGGTTTTGGGTTGTTGTTGAGTTGTTTTGGCCATGCTAGGGCCAAGAACAACCCCGAGTTGTCTTGTGGACTTGAACTGTGTTTCACCTTTTGTTTGGGATTATCACCCGGTTTTCTTTTCCTTCTTCACAGAGCTGTGAATGGATTGTTTTGTTGCGGTATGCAGTGGTTGGTCTTTGGACTGTTGAGAGTGGGATTAGAGGTGGGGTATGCTTGAGAAGACTGGTGTTGAGGCCACCAGCTTAGCATTTAGCCTTTCCTAGCTCCGTGACGACTTGGTAAACCCTATTATGTGTGGGTTTTGCTGATTGTGTACCTTGGCTAGGTGTAAGCCTGCGTTGACCCTTATTCCTTGAGGAATCATGCCCAGCTCGGGGGTGGCAGTGTTGCTGAGAGATTGATGAGCATGCTGGCCTATGGTTAGGTGGAATGTTGCAGTGACGTAGCTAGTTGCGGGGTGAGTTCCTCATTAAAAGATAAGTACTCCTGACTATTTCATCCCTGCAATTATATCTATTGTTTCATGTGAAATGATGAAAATGTTGAATGTTGGAATGTATATGTTTGCTTCCGCTGAATTTTGAGTAACTATGTATCCTTGTATGTTATATGCATCTTAGTATGTATTATGTTAAGCTTTTTAATTTCAGCATTTATCCATTTTCATGTTCATGGGGCTATTTTCCCGTATGATTGGTGTTAGTAGCATCCTCTTAGCCGGTCGGAGGGTCGGGGACGTTACACATTGGCGTAGTTAAAATCGAATATTTGTTTGTTAACTTTGGATTCTATTTGCTCAAAATTGAATTAATTAATCTAACCTAGCCAAGGAAATTTAAATATTTTTAACCTAAAGTTTTTTGTCATTTATATGTTTCGTAATTAAGAAGCCTAATTTTTCATTAGAAGGTAATATATTTTTATCCATGATGTCTTTTGCAACGAAATGTTTTTTTGTTGAGTTCATTTTTTCCTAATCTAGTTGTTTGACCACCTATGGCTCCTTCACGTGCATTGTACAGACTTGTACAAGCCCAAACATGCATAATTTTACCTCTTCATTTGCAATTTGTTTGCACATGGTGAAATTGATGGTTTTGTGATCAATTGTTTCTATACTTGGGGTGTATTTTTCTCTCTCCACACATATTTATTCTCTATTGGGTAGATTTTTCTCCTCGTTGGGCGTATCTTCCCTAGTTGGGAAGGTTTTCTTCATGCCTAGGAGAATTGATGGTAATTATGCAAATATCTTTTTTTAACTTTTGGTAATTGTTTACATAAATATTTTTTATAAATATATTTTTATTTTTATCTTGATAAATATTTATATGTTATGTGATATTTATATTAATATGATTTGAATTTATAGGTTTTATAATTGTGATATTTTTAAAGATATTTGCATACATAAATGTTTTTTATTTAAATGTTTTAATTATTATATAAATATTTAATGTTTTAGAAATGTTTAAATGGTCTTAAAATTTTCTTTTTTATGTAAACGCAATTTGGACAAACAAGGAAAGCCAAACTTGGTTATTTTTCCCATGTTATCTCATTAACTTTGTGTCTTTATTGAATTAGTTTATTAATTTGTTAGTGTAATCATCATGTTTCTAAAGGTTATTTATGTCTTGAGTTACTTGAAACTAACTTTATTTTTCAGAAGATGATTGACATTTTATAGTGAGAATAAGAAACCAATAGAGTCCTATGTCTTAGTTGCTTGGTGGCAATATTTTCCATCTATATGTGATATCATTTTATTACATCCATGTTTTAACTTGATATTTATACTCTCTTGCTAGCCCTTATTTGTATAAAGAAAATTTATTGCTACTCTATCTTTCATGTTCCATCTCTTGGTATTTCATTGTCATTATGGCATTATCATTATGCTTTACTCTTGAAAGTCATTTTCCGCTAATTAGCTCTATACTTCGGTTTCTCTGCAGGAGTCTTTGTAAAGAGTTGTGGGACAACTTTGTTGTGCAGATTATTACTATTTTGAGTTTATAAGCATATTGATGATCCGATTCAACATAGATTCTTGACAGTAGTAGGTTTATTTTCATTACACCTTATTTGCGATATGATTGCAGTTTGTAATGACTTTCTATATTTCTCTACTCTTCATCTTTTCCTTGACAACAACAAAGTTTGAAATTAGTTCCACTTTATTTGAGATACTTGAAATTGTACTTAAGAAGGAATGTAATAAATAAACTACCATATAATTTCATCTTCTTCGAGTTATAATCTAACAACTTGGACAATTATCTACTTCTTGTTAATCCATGTTGATTATTTGTGATCCATTTTTTTTATGGATAAACCATTTAAGGTTCTTGTATTTACAATGAGGTTCACTATAGATTCCTTGCATCTTCCATATTGGTTATGATGACTATGTCATAGAAACATTTTATATTGTGTAGGACATATAAGGTTTTCTTACACATAATGTAGTCTTTATTAAGGTTCTTTCATCGTTCAACTTGGCTCAAGTGTTGTTTTCATCAAATCCATAAGGTGAATTTTGTTCATGTTTGCAACTTATTGTGAATTTTGGAAATTTTCATCAATGGGGAATGTTAATGTAATGCCACATTCCTCCATTTGTGCACTATATCCCTCACCATCATTAAAATGGAATATTCGAATGTCTAATGATGACTAGTGTGATGTTGTTGAAAGTGTAATGATGTCTAGTAAATTACTATAATTTCCTAACTAACAAAGAAGGTATACTTCTCTTAATAACTCTATATAAAAGAGTTATCCATACTCATAATGGAGTAAAATTATCCTATTACCATTCTTTATGTAAGTGAGGTTGAAATTCTATCACCCTATCTCCTCTTGACCAAAATAAAATTATCCATAATGCGGTGCCAGAATAAATATTATCTCATTAATGGCGTCTCCTAGAGATCACCCAAATTTATCAACCAATCATAAGGTAAATCACTTGCTACTTCCCATAGTCCAATTAGAGATAAATACATAGGGGGAAAAAGAAGAAGGAAGGAATGGGTCAAATATCGCTCGAAATCGCCCTATACCTTGGCATACAAATGCATAGATAAACATGGTGAATGGGTTGGTTTCACTGATTGCGGAAATAACCCCTATAAAATATCCATTTGAAACAAAGTAAGGGGAGGAGACTCTCTTATGTAGAGATCACCCATGTTTAGAGTTTATAATAACCAAAGCCTACAACTAGACAAAATAATGTGCAAGCACTATTTCAAAGAAAATAATTTTTTCCCTTTTTAATTTTTGCAATAAACAAAACCTTCAACAAAATATGGATGCAAAAAATATCTCAAGGATATCGCTTCTCTAATAACATACCATCCTTCTATTGAAATACAAAGCATGGTAAACAATAACAAGTAGGGAAGTGCCCCTTCTAATATGTAACAACATCCTTATAATGTTGTAATCATAACTTTGAAGCGATTTAAATGTATCCAAATCACAATAAACAATAACAAGTAAGGAAGTGTCCCTTCTAATCTGTAACAACATTATTATAATTTCATAATCATAACTTTGAAGCAATTGAAATGTATAAATCAAACATTGATTTCGACTAATTATTTTACTCAACCACTCAATCCATAACATATTGTGAAGATCAAGTCACCCACAATCTACCATTTCTGATTATAGTACTGAAAATACCCAAGGATTTCAGTGTGAGGGATTATATGGATTCACATAATCTTTTGTTAATTTAATACATGAGTTTAAGAGACCTCCCAAGAGAAAAATTGAGAGGTTTTGAGATATCAAGGGTGTAAACATTTACTAAAAAATATTGGAGAGAGAGTACATAACTATTGGAATGTGAATTCGACTAAAAGAATAGTGATCAATGATGTGGAATCGCCTCTTAAAATAGTTTGTTCAAAGAATTTCCACAATGAGCGCTCTCATCTACTTACAGGTCATGAGGTTCACTCAGATATGGATATAAAGATTTAGTAGGTCACCCTACTTTATAGGTGGGATAGTAACTCTATCTGAAGCATATGTGCATTGGCTCCAAAGGATACATGGTTTTGGTTTTTAAAGGCGGGATAAATTAGAAGAGGATGATTGAATTTCACATGTAACAACCATGTAGGATGATTCAATCACCCACTTGAAAATAATAATGGAAAAAAAGTTGGTGCTTCCTAGTTCTTCCAAATCATAAAAGAGGATAGCCACACTACTTTCCCAACTTCGCCCATGAGCTAGATCACCACCATAGACAAATGAACTTAGAAAAGTCTAAATGAAGACTCTTCCCAAGAGTTTGTAACAGATAAAAAAATATGGACATTCGAAACAGAGAGAGTACTCATCAACTCACTTGCAACATACTAGAAATTCTCTCATGCACCATACAACATTATGTGTCTCCTTAGTGCACTATTATATAATTTTTTCCATGGTCTTGTGCCATATTTATCAAATCTCAAGTTGATATCTTGATCCCAATACTTTTGGATATGGTCAACTTGTTGAGATTTTAACTTGGATTTGATTAATATCAAATATATTTCATGATGTCCACTTGTTCATCGTATCATGATGGTGTCACATATTTCAACCGGTGGCTTCAAGTGTCTAATTTATTAATAAAATAATATTCCTTGTCCACAATATCCATCCACAAGAGTGTGAGCATTTATCTCGCAAAACTTTAGAGTCTTGTAACTCTTTTACAACATAAATATTTTTGAGATAATTTCCAAAATACGATATTTAATTTAAATAATTCAAAACCTTGGGGGAAATACATTTCTTCCCCCTTTATTTTTAACACTGTCCTCGATGTTCTTTATTCAAATTATTTTTTCTCATGCTAGAATAGGGAGGGATATGCTACTCACATATGATCCTCCATTTCTGATGTTTCTTCCTTAGGGTTGAAGTGCTTCTATTGCACTTTTACTTGAATGATTGCTTGGTTATACAACATATGTTCCTTCCTTTCTAGGATACACAAATGAGCTATTTAAATCTCACCCTCGAGATCCACCTGAATCGTTCTGGAATCACCCCCCAATCAATGATATGAGTAGCATCATGTATATACCTTTTTAATAATGAAACATGAAAAATATCATGAAATTTTATAGAAGGAGGAAGTGCAAGCCGATAGGCTACTTTCCCTATCTTGGCTGGTGCTTCAAGCAGTCTACAATACTTGGGAGTTAGCTTGGAACATTTTCCCATGTTTAAAATGCTTCTCTTTGGATTTACCTTAAAGTATACATGAACCCTGAAATTGAATTCTTTTTGAGTTCTTTTTAGGTCTACATAACTTTTTGTTGATCTTGAGTAAATTTTAAATCTTTTTTTACTCGTTTAACATATTTTTCTATCTCCTTCAACATATCTGGTCCTAAAACAATCTTATAAATACAGTTATCCAAGGATATAAGAGTGGGGCATTTCCAATGATATAACACTTCAAATGGACTTGTTTTAAAATGCTTGATAACCATTGTTATAATCAAACTCAACTAAATGCAAATAATATTCCCGTTTATTAGGCTTGTCCGTCATGTACATATGTAACATATCTTCAATAATTTCATCATCCCTTTCTATATTCCCATCTATTTGAGGATGATAAGTAGTACTAAAATTCAGCTGACAGTCCAAAAATTTAAATAAATATATGTAGTAATTAGTTGCAAACTTTGCATCCATGCTGGATATCACAACTCTAGGAATACCATGTAAGTGAATAATTTCTTTCATAAATATATATTCTATATTTATTGCTTTAAAATTAGACTTTATTGGTATAAAATATGTAGCTTTACTCAATTTATCAACCATGACCATGATTGAATCATGTTCTTTAGTAGTTCTAGGAAAACGAGTTATAAGATCCATTGTTATGACTTCCCATTTCCATTCCATAATGGGTAAAGGTTGAAGAAACTAGTGGATGCCGATGTTCAGTTTTTACCTGTTGGTATTCAATACATCTAGATAAATAATTAGTAGTGTCATATTTCATTTTAGGCCAATAATATTATTTTCTTAGAATTTTTATCATTTTATGATACCCCGAATGTCCTAATTATGGTTTCTTAAGTAACCCATTTAAGATTAAATGTTTGACTTCTTCTTAATCAGGTACACATAACATTCTTTTATATGTTAATAAGTTTCTTGATCTATTAGAAAACTTGTTGATTCACTTTCATTTTGACTGTCCTTCAAATTTTCCTTAATTTTTAGATATTTTTCATCATTTTTAGATGCATCCTTAATTATACTCTCCGGATTTGTTTTATAACTACTAATGGAAGTTGAAAAATTCACAACTAAGTTCCTACTTAAAGAAATATCCACTTTATTTTATTTAACTTCTATATGTTTGATCTCAAATCATACTCGTTCAAGAAGGATAACCACCTTGATTGGAGAGGCTTCAAATTTTGTTGATCAAAGAAATATTTTAGACTTACGTTATCAATCATTAAGGTGATTTTTCTTCCAATAAGATAGTGTCACCACATTTTTAAAGCATGAATTATTGCAGTCATTTCCCAATCATGTGTTGCATAATTTCTTTCATGCTTTTTAAGTTTTACTGATTCATAACTTAGTAGATAATGATCTCATAATAATACTCCACTTAATCCCTCTTTTCATGCATCTATACACATGACAAATCCTTGTTTGAATATGTTATCCTTAGGATAAGTGCAGTTGTGAGTATATGTTTAAGTTTCTCAAACCTTTATTGACATATATTATACTAGACAAATTTTACCCCTTTCTTTTGTAGTTAAGTTATTGGATAAGAAATTTGAGAAAACCCTTTAAAGAACCTATGGTAGTTATCAGTGATCCCCATAAAGGATTCTAGTTACATCCTTAAGAACTAGCCAATCTATTATTGTCTTAATCTTATCAAGGTTTACCCAGATTCCATCCTTAGATATTACATGTCCCAAAAGCTGAATTTTATCTTCTAAAATTCACATTTACTAAATTTTGTGTATAGATTATATTCGCTTAAAGTTTGCAAAACCATTTTTAAGTTTTCTTCATGTTCTTGTTATTTTTTAGAGTTGACTGATATGTCATCAATAAATACAACAACAAATTTATCTAAGTATTTATGAAGACCACTATTCATTAAGCACATGAATGCCACTAGAGTATTTGTTAAACCAAATGGTATAAGAATGAATTCATAATGCTTGTACCGTGTTTGAAATGTTGTTTTGTTAATATCTTCATCTTTAATTTTTATTTAATGATACCTAGACCATAAATCAAATTTTGAAAATACCGCATCTTCCCATACTTGATCAAACATATTGTCTATAAGAGGTAGATATTTTAAAGAGTCATTTTATTGAGTTTTCTATAGTCTATGCAAATCCTTAGGGTACCATCTTTCTTTCTTAAAAAAAATGGCGCTCCCCACAAGGACACACTCGATCTTATGTACTTTTTATCTAGTAGTTCTTCCAATTGAATTTTTAGTTCTATTAATTCAGGTGTGTTCATTTTATAAGGGCAATTAGAAGCATGTATTGATACATGTACCAATTCAATAGTAAAATCATTTTTCCTCGTAGGAGGTATTTCAGGTATTTCCTCTCGAAAGATATCTTTAAATTCTTGCAAAATTGGATAGTCTTCCAATATAGGTTTGACATTTTCATCATAACTTCGAGTTATATGAACAACAAAAAAATATAATCCATTTTTAGCACATTTCTTTAACTCTAAAGTATATATTTTCTAAGTAGGTACTTTCTTAAGAACACCTTTAACAAACCTACTAATACCGTGTTCATCATGAAAGTAAAGGTCTTTTTAAGGAAATTTAATGTATGTCTATGCTTTTCTAGCAAATCCATAACAATCAACTAGTCATATGATCCCAAAGGTAAATATTTAAATATGTTTTTGTAACTAAATCATTCACAAAAAAAATCATAGTTATGAACAAAGCTAGTTATATTTCATTTTGTTCCTATAGCTAAATGTACTAGCCATGAATGTTTAAATTCATTATTTTTCATCTGACAAACTTCTACTACTAGACCATGAATCAAACTAGACCATGAGATATATAACTCAAACTAGACCATGAATCAATCAAAATATAAATGGATTTATCAAAAATATTCCCTTCAACTTCTATCATAGAAGGTTGATAGTTTTATTGATGGTTATACAATGCTTTTCTTATCTTTGGAATATTTTGTGGAACTTATCCAATTGTGGTATCTTCTCTTACTATGTGAATGATTTGACCATCCTATTTGTGAGGACAATCTCAATAGTAGTGAATTTATCCATAATTTGAACATTTGAAGGGCTCTCTTTGGAATTCTTTATTCTTCTTATTAACAAAGTTATCTTTGAATTATGATTTGATTGACCAGTTCTTATATTTAAATGTATTTTTTTTATAACTCTTGTATTTATTAAAGGCATTAAACTCTCTTCTTTTAAAAATCACGACCTTATATTTTCTTAAATGATTTGGGATTCATGTTTACTCTTAGCTTGACCATAGGCCAATTTCTCTTTTCTCATTGCTTCATAAAACATCTTTGGATTATCAAATTCTATTGTATATTTATAAAAACTTGGCAAACAACTTAAGAATATTTGTATTTTTGGCCTTTCTCTTAAAAGGTAAGGTTCATACCGTATTAATGATAGGAACTTGGTATAGAAGTTGTGCATTAACATCTGAACCAATATTAATTCATAAAATTCTTTTGATTTCCCTCCATAATAATATTCTAAAATATATTATTTCTTACACTCTTTATTAAACCATTTCCAAATTACTTTTCGTTTGTTAATTCCTTTATCCTTCCTTAAATCTTTCCACCATATTTCAGCTTTCCAAACCAGATTAAATATGTCCATTTTTTCTTTCATTGAATTAGAATAATTATACATTGCAAAGTATTTTTTCATTCCTGATAACCAAGCCTCAACTTCTTCTCCATTTTTTATTTCTCCATCAAGTATGAGAGGTTTAATTTTCTTAAATTCACCATCTATTTAATCCTTGTACTTTTTCCTCTTCCCTCATTTACGTTCATTGTTGCTGCTAGAATAATTCGACACACTACTAGTTGAGCTACCATTAGTAGATAAAGTTTTGGAAGAGGATTCAATTTTCCTATATCTATGTTTTCTTTTATTTCCTACTTGACAGGTATCTTTAGATATTTCATTTAGTTTAAATAAAAGAGACTCATTCAAATCCTCTTGAGTTCTCATTACTCGTTCATGCTCAGTTTTAAAGTTTAGTAGTTCTCTTTGTAATTTATTATTCGTTGTAAGTTTTCATCTTGATTATTATTATTATTATTATTTTATTCTTCATCATTTACTTTGACCCAGGCATGTGGGGTAGGGGTTAGTCCTTATTCAACCATATATAATTAGAGATCCATTCTCTCATTGTTGAGATCAGTGTCTTTCCAAACATAAGAAAATGTACAACAATCAAATGAAGCATGGCTTCATACGTTAAAACGAACCAAAAAAAATGCAACAGATTATAAAAGAGTGAGGGAATGATATTATCTCTTCTTGACCACAAATTAAAATTCTCAACAATTCAATGAATGAATAACTATTATATCATGGTTCAGATCTCCAAGAGATCGCCAAAATTTACCAACCAATCATAGGGTAAAACATTGGCTACTTCCCACCATTTGAGTAGTGTAGATATAAGTTAGATACACAAGAAAAAATGAAGAAATGGGTCAAATATCTCTCAATATCACCTTTCCCCTTGGCATACAAATGCATAGATAAATTGGGTGAATGGGTTGGTTCCTCTAATTGCAGAAATCATCCCTATCCAACATCCATTTGAAACAAAGTAGGGGGAGACTCTCTTATATAGAGATTTTCAATTTTTAGAGTCTATACTAACAACAACCTTCAACTAGACCCAAAAAAAAAAACATACAAGCATTATCTCAAACAAAACACCATTTCCCTCTTTTCTAATTTATGCAATAAACAAGAACTCGAACAAAAGAGATGCATGCAACAACTATCTCAAGGCGAACTCTTATCGAATAACATACCATCCTTCTATTGAAGTCGAAAGCATAATAAACAATAAAAGCAGGGAAGCATCCCTTATAATATGTAACACCATCCATATAATGTTTTAATCATCACTTTTAAGCGACTAAAAGGTATAAATCGAACAATGAGTTTACCTAATTATTTTAATCAACCACTCAATCGATACCCGAATTGATTTGGTAATCGCAATTGATGCAAGGGTAATTTAGATGGACTGTCGCTTAACTAACATAGTGTGATGATAAAATTTCCTACAATATACCATCCATGATTATAGTATTGAAAACATCCAAGGATTTTAGTTTCAGGGATTATATGGATCCACATAATCATGCATTAATTTAATACTTAATTTTTTGAGATCTCTCACGAGGAAATTGGAGAGGTTTTGAGAGTTATTAAGGGTGGAAACATTGACTAATTTTTTTTAGAGAGAGTCCATAACCAACCAGATGAAGTTGACTAAGATAATAGTGATCTATGATGTGAAAAACACTAGTTGCAATAGCCTTCTCAAAGGATTTCCACGGTGAATGTTCTCACCCACTTGCGGGTCATGAGGTTCACAAGTAGATGGATATAACGCTTTAGCAGGTCACCCTACTTTCTAAACATAGTATACAACCTAATGAGAATTTTAAATAGTTCTCATTTTTTATAGGTTGCATTTAGTGGTTATTTCTAGCTAAGAATTAAAAAGTAATGTTACGAGTAACACCCTTTTTGTTCGATGCTAAAATTACAAGTTTTTGAAAACCTCGACTATTGTTGGTGTAATCAAAATCGTAAATCAATAGTTCTAAATAAAAAAAGTGCTTCTTGATAATCAAAATTGTTTTTATTCCTGGTTAAAATTACATAATATTTGAAACTGTAGCCTTCACAGCAGGTTGCACTGTAACAAAAATACAAAAACCACCCCCTTAATAAAAAAACAATTGTTTCCAATGACACCCTTGTCTTCCATTATATTATAATTACAGGCATTTTGAAACCATGCATAATGTTCTAAAAATATTTCTTTTTTTTAATCACTTCAAAACCAAAAAGAGAAAAACCAATTTTGATTAAAAATATATACTTTAACGAAAAAACATTCAAAAAATTAATAATGAATAATAAAACTCAATTTTTTTAAACTAATTACATAAAAATATAACATAACCCATATATGTATATTAAAAACTTTAAAATAGTATACTACATACAAAATATAAAAATATATTAAAATTGTACACTATTTAAAATAATAATAAGAAGAAGAAATAAATTAAAAAAACATTAAAAAAACAAAGATTTTAAATTTTTATATAGTTTATTTTTTTTATTTTTTGTTATTTATTTTTTTATATTTGTTTTAACATTTTGTTTGTTTGTTTGTTTTTTATAAAAAAAAAATTAAGTTTACTTTTTAAAATTAAATTTTTAAATCAAAATTAGGTTTTTGTTTTCATTTTTTTCATTGATTAATTTTTTTTTAGGTTATTAATTGTTTTGAAATATTTGTAATTGTAACTTGGTGGATAAAAAAGGTGCTACTAGTAGGACCTTTTTTCAATTCAAGCATTGAATTTTGTATTTTCGTTACAATTCCATCGGTTGTGAAGACCACAGTTTTAGACATGATGTAATTTTAATCCTAAATTAAAACAAGGATGATTTTAGAATACCACTTTTTCAATTAGATCATTGATTCGGGTTTTTATTTCCTTTGGACACTATATGATCATTGATGGTGCATTTGGAAATTGTTTGGGTCTTGGAATCCATACATATGGTGGTTTGTAATCCCATGAGTGTTGGAGCATTTGATATGATGGAATCTTTGGTCATGATGCCCTCATCACTTGGTGAAGGAGTCCTATGTGATGGGCTTGAAGTCCATGGAAAGTATATTGTTTAAATATTATATGATATCTTTGAAAGAGTCCTTGAAACCCTTGCATATGGTGCCTTAGGTATTGAACCATGGTGATGTATGTTCATATTTGTGGTTATATGGATGTTGGGATGTAGATGGAGGTAGATCCCAAGGCCGTGCCTTGATATGTTGAAGAAGACTTTGAAGAATACTTTGAAACTCTTGTAGTTGTTGGTATGGTCTTTGGCACTCTCATGTGTGGGGTTTTTGACGTCTTTGACATATTGAATAATTTAATGGTATTAAACCAAGAAGTTTCAAATAAAACCATCATAGGGAGATATTACTTGTCAATCCATTTATGTTGATATGTGGAGAATCTTATAACTCCTTACGGTTGAAGAGATATGAATTTTTGAAGTTAGTGTACCCCACCATTTTGGGTGAGCCGACCAAACAAAATATAATTTAATTATTTGTAATGTTGAATTGCATGTCGGCCCAAGGTAATAACTTTCCTCTACAACCCATATAAAGAAAATATCAAACATTTCATTTGGTCATCATCAATTATCTCATGAATTTCACAACTCTTGAAGAAAAGTGAAAAATATTTTAAAGCAGAAATGTTTGGGCTTCTTCACTACAATTGACATAACTTTCTCATACTGAATCAGAATTCCAAAATTATTGGCTTGTTAGAAATCTTGTTACGAGGGCTATGTGATTAAATGATCTAGAGTTTCTTTTGTTTTGAATATGGTTTATTAATTTTACGATCTTCAAAAATATATGTCTCATGCTTCTAGGTTTCTCATGTTGTGACACATGTCTCTCATGGATAGAGTTCATCTTTGATTTTAGTATATGAGCCTATATATTAATAGTATATATCCTTGAAGTCATTGACTATATTATGGAGGATATGGTGATGGTAATATGGGAATATATATTGATGTGATATCGATACATATCTTGATGAATATCTTGGATATTGTTGGCATAGATTTTGGTGTTTATCTTGATTGTTGTATAGTGTAATATTAAATGAGAAGTTGACATGTAAGTAATATATCTTCTGAGTGATTTCTTTGAAAACTAGTTTGACAATTGTTGATCATTGTTCCTTTGACCTAAGTGGATTTGGATTGTTATTGATTGTTAATGACAACCTTTGATAGTATTTTAAGTGACTATGCTTGATACTTGTTTGATTTGTTGACTTGATTTGAGTGGAGTGAAAAATCCTTTTGTGTCTAAGAGTTTATGAGATTGACTGATTTTGACATAGTTTTTTAAGTCTTTTATCTTCTTATCTTAGCTTAGTTGGTTGAAGTTGTTTATGATTGAGGTTGTTGTTGGTGTGATTGAGTTGAGTGTGATTGGAGAAAGTTTGGTTGAATGTATGTGAAGTCTCTTAGTTGTTAAAATGTGTCTCTTACTTGATGAACTAGGCCAAGTAAGAAGGGTTGATTGACTACCAAAGAACTTAATTAGATAAATAAAAGTATATTATTGATTTGGAACAGGTACACAAGCATCTTGGTATAGGTTCATTCAATTGAGAAAGATTGGAACAAGTTTCCTTATGTTCAGTTGGTTTGACTCAGATTGTATGAGTTGTATGAGCATTTGGTTTGACCCAAGTAGACTGAGTTTAGTGTGCATACTCAGATTGACTAAGTTAGTTGATATGAGCAACAGATTGATTGGTATAACTTGATTGGACAGGTTGATGATAAGTGTGATATAGTGGAAAATGATCAGTTGATGAGTAGTGATCAGATGATGAGCAGTGGTTAGTAGTGGAAGTGGTTATGAAGTGTGGTACAGAATGTGCAGTGTAGAATAGGTGTTGATTAGAAGGCCCACATGATGACTGTTGTCGTGGTTCAACAATTTCTATCTCCATATTAGGGTGGCAGGATGGGGAAAGGAAAGGGGGTTGTAGCATCCTTCTGGTTGTAGTCTGAGAACTAGGGAGTTGTCGTTTACTTCATGTTGTATCATGTAAATTAGGGGTTGTAGCCTCATTCTAGTTTTAGCTGGAGATCTAAATTCATTGTAATAAGGGGTTTTTTTCCTCCTTCCATTTATTTCTGGAAAACTATTATAAATGCTTCTGTGTTTTTTTCCCTAGAACTTGGGTTTCCACGTAAAATATGCTGTTCTTTTTTTCATGCTATGCTTCTAATGTGATGATGATATGATGATGGTATAATGATAATGTGATAATGCATAATATTGAATAAGTTTTTTTATTGTTAATAAAAGTGAAAAAGTAATAAAATATGTGCACAATGATTCACCCCCCATCTCAGTGTAACTGGTGTGTCCAACAATTGGTATTATAGCATGTCTTCACTAGAAATCCTTACCAGCTTGAAGTAGATCCTTAACAAAACATGGGTTTCTCAATGAATGAAGTACCATTGATCTGTGATTCAAATTATTTCTCGATCTAGAAAATGAGAATGAAGGCTTATATTGAGGAAATGGGTGTATGGAAGTCGGTTTTTACTAGATGTACACATTCAAAGAAAGTGAAAACAACATCTCAGAAGGAAGAAAATAAAAAAAATTCTATGGATATGGAAGCCATCCTTGAAGGCTTAACAGATATCCAAAAGAATAATATATGGAAGTGCATCTCAGCTAAGGAACTATGGCTCAGATTAGAACAACACTACTCCAATAAATAAGAAGAAGCATAGGTTATGGAATTAATGCTTGAATATCTAAAAGATATCCAAAAGGAGAAAATAGGAAAGTGCAACTTAGTTGAATCATTGTTGTTCAAAATAAATCATCTAAACTTAGACAAAGAACAAGAAGCAGAAGACAAGCCCATCAAAATTCCAATACAATATCCAGGTAGGTATGAAGGTAAGTCCCCTGAACACTCTATTTGTAACGCTTCTAAATAGATATGTTTAGCAGGTACATAAAATAAGATCTATTCTAAATTCATTGAATACAATACTTCATATTATGATGAAAATCATTACTCTCCAATAATTGATATTATGATAGATAATGAAATTCCTAATGTTTCACAAGAAGTGAAAAATATTTGTGAATAGAACTAGGTATTGGAAGATCAGTTGGAAAAAGTTGAGAAGAGGAATCAAGAATAATTTGAGAAGGATACACATACCATAATTAATATGAAACTCCAAGTCGAAGAAGCTACCAGAATCAAGAAGCCATATCCAAATATTTGAAAGAAAAACTTGAGAAGTCAACGAGACAAATTGAAAAGAAATAAGAATAAATTGTCAAGTTCAGAAGACTACTAGAAGATAAAGAAAAAGATTTAATCTACAAGATACAAGACAAAGATAGTGAGATAATTTCCTACAAGACTAGATAAATATTGGAACAGAAGTTAAGAAGAAAAAAAGAACTTGAAATTAAATCCTTGAAGGAAGAGTTAAAGAAGGTATGTCTGACAAACTTTGAATTTGAAAAGGACCTATTTGAACTCAAAAAGGAGAATCATGCAATCAATGTTCAACTGCAACAATCCCATGAGGATGATCAAAATTCCAAAAAATAGATGGAAGACAATATCATTGATCTGAACAAACAGGTAGAAGAAGTCAAGAAAATAGAAGAAGATATAATGAGACAACTCCGAGAAAAGATAGAAATCTATCAAAAGAAATAATTGAAGATCCTCTCTCTAAAGTAAGGCCTGAACAAAACAACTGCTCAGTTAAAAACAAATTCGAAGATCGATAATGACAGTGAATACTCTATGACAGAGGAAGAAAAGACTAACAGTTATACACATATTATTAAAAGATTCAATGATTAACAATAATCAAGAGAAGTTACAACTCAGAGATAACCTATGATGTTCAATGGCTATTGTTACAAGTGCAATAACTATGGTCACAAATCCATCCATTACAGATATCATGAAAAGGTCACGCTAGGAATAAATCAATTAGATGGGTTTTCCACTAAGTGTTACAATTGTTATCATTATGATCATTTCGAAAAACATTACATGCTGTAGGGACCAATTAAAGTTTGGAGAAGAAAGCAAGTTCAATCGAATGATATGAACAAACGTCATCCTACTAAAGTATGGAGAAATAAGTTAGTAGATTGTATCATTGATCAAAACAAAAATGATGGAAATCTTGGGAAAAATCAAATATTGTTTAGAATACTATCGACCCATGATATGAATAATGTGTAAAATGATATATGTACTTGATTATCATAATTGAGTATCGTAGTTGGTTCCAACAGTATTCGTGTGACAGAATACAAGTCTGCTAAAGTAGAATCATTGATAAGAGGAGTAGTATTTAAAAAAGAAGATCTTGCTGCCATTAATGCAAACATGAAGAAAAGTTGGAAAGGAAGAGAAAGTTGATGACAGGGGGAGCATGCCCTGAGGGAGGGTTGTATGGTCAAAGAATGTTCCCTTTTCCATTGATTCCAAATGGGGAGATAAGTTGTGAATAAGGAGAGCTTGTTATGAACAAAAGTTATGTTGTTGTCATAAACGACAAAGGTGGAGAGTATAGATTAAGTTTTCATTCATGCCAACATTGTATAGTCATTGATGTCAACATGTGTTGGTGCCCCTTGAGGATCCCCTAAGGGTTAAGTAAGTGTCAGTGTATAGGGACACCTTTTGATCTTGTCCAAGCCCAATTTTGAAGCCCTTGGAGCCCTTGGGACAATGGAAAAATCCTTGAACACCTTGTAGAGTGTTTAAGTACCCCAAATATGTTTTACAATTCCCCGGTTGTTTCTTTGGTTCCCTAGTACCACAACTTATTCTCTAGTACCCTACAAAAGTGTCCTTGGTGGTTTGAAGAAGCTGCAAGAGTCCAAATGACCCTTTTAGTGGTATTTTGTGTTTATTGAGTTCATGGTACCCTAGGAGAAGGTCTAGAAACCCCAAATGTGATGTCATGATAGATCTTGACCCTTGGAGTTCTCTTGGTGTGGTTTATGTAGTTGAATAATCCTATGAAGCCCCTTGATTGATGAAGAAGCCCTAAATAATCCCTTGGACCCACATTTGATGGATTAATGGTCCTTGTCCCCATAAAGGTGATGATGTGGTCATTATTGAATTGATGAAGACTTGGAACCATTGATGAAGATATTGATTCCCGTCTAGCCCTTGTTGGGGTAGTGTAGCCCTTGGAGATGATAATTATGCATGAGAAGGTCTACCACCCACATAAATGGCGACATGATGCCCCTTGGATACTATATGATCATTGATGGTGCATCTGGAAATGATTTCGGTATTGAATTTCATAAATATGGTGGTTTGTAAGCCCATGATTGTTGGATCATTTGATATGATGGAATATTTGATCCAGGCTATTTTTTAAGGATTATAATAGTATACTTAAGTATACTATTCTAGGAAATTATTTTGGATTGAAAAAAACATATATATAGATAAGTAAGCGAATATTAAATATGAAACATACAATTTACTACTAAAACTTGTAAATTTTGGCGAATATTATGATAAAAAAACATATTTTATGTTAAATATATGAGATATACCAAATTGCGAATTGTTTTTTTTGAAAAAAACCCGAAAAATTATCCAATTGACGGAATTTTTCCCCTAAAGTTTTCCTTGAATTTTGGCCATGATGCTCTCATTACTTCACAATGGATTCCTATGTGATGGGCTTGTAGTCCATGGAAGGTATCTTGTTTAAATATTATATGATATCTTTGAAAGAGTTCTTGAAACCCTTCCATGTGGTGCCTTGGGTATTGAACCATGTTGATGTATGGTCCTATTTGTAGTTATATGGATGTTGGGGTGTATATGGAGGTAGATCCCACATAGCTTCCTTGATATGTTGAAGAATACTTTGAATAATACTTTGAAACTCTTGTAGTTGGTGGTATGGTCATTGGCACCCTCATGTGTGGGGTCCTTGATGTCCTGGACATTTTGAGGAATTTAAGGGTATTAGACCAAGAATTTGCAAATAAACCCATCATAGGGAGATATTCCTCATCAATCCATTTACATTTATATGTGTAGCATTTTCTAAATCCTTATAGTTGAAGAGATATGCATTTTTGAAGTTGGTGTACCCCACCATTTTGGGTGAGCCGACCAAACAAAAGAGAATTTAATCATTTGTAATATTGAATTGCATGCCATACCAAGGTAATAAATTTGATCCACAACCTACATAAATAGAATATAAAATATTTAATTTTTATATTATCAATTCCTTGAGGAATATTGCAACTCTTGGAGAAAAGTGCAAAATTTTGTGAAGAAGAAATTTATGGGCATCTTTACTAAAATTGGAATAACTTTCTCACACGGAGTCAGAATTACAAAATTCTTGGCTGATGGGAAATCTTGTTACGAGGAATATGTGATAACATGATATAGAGTTTATTTTGGTTTGTCTATTATTTCTTCATCCTATGATATTTAAAAAGGTATGGCTCATGCTTTTGGGTTTCTCTTGTGATGGCACATGTCTCTCATGGACAGAGTTCATATTTGATCTTAGTATGTGAGGATATATATTGGTATATATTCTTGAATTAATTGAATATATTATGGATTCTATGGTGATGGTTATCTTGGAATATATCTTGATGTGATCTTGATACAGATCTTGATGATTATCTTGGATATTCTTGGCGTAGATTTTGGTGTTTATCTTGATTGGTGTATAGTGTAATATTGATTGAGAAGTTGACATGTAAGTAATATATCTTGTGAGCGATTTATTTGATCAACCTAAGTGTATCTTTGAAAACTAGTTTGACAAGTGTTGATCATTGTGTCTTTGACCTAAGTGGAGTTGGATTGTTATTGATTGTTAATGACAACCTTTGACAGTATCGTAAGTGACTATTTGCTTGATATTTGTTTGATTTGTTGACTTGATTTGAGTGGAGTGAAAAATCCTTTTGTGTCTAATATTTTATGAGATTGAATGAGTTTGACATAGTTTGTTAAGTCTTTTATCTTCCTGGCTAAGTTTAGTTGGTTGAAGTTGATTATGATTTAGATTGGTTGTGGTGTCATTGAGATGAGTGTGATTGGAAAAATTTTGGTTGAATGTATGTGAAGTCACTTGGTTGCTAAAATGTGTCTCTTACTTGATGAAATAGGAAAAGTAAGAAGGGATGGTTCACTATCATAGCACTTGATTAGATTAATACAAGCATATGATTTATTTGGAACAGGTACACAAGTATCTTGGTATAGGTTGGTTAGTTGAGTAAGATTGACACAAGTTATCTTATGTGAAGTTTGTTTGACTCAGATTTCCTGAGTTGTATGAGCAGTTGGTTTGAATCATGTGCACTGAGTTTAGTGTGTAGACTCGGATTGGTTGAGTCAGTTGATGTGAGAAACATATTGATTAGTACAAATTTATTGGATAGGTTGATTGTGCAGGTTGATGAGTAGTGCGATACAGTGTACAATGATTAGTTCACTAGTAAAAAATGAGGAATTAGTGACTACGTGACTAAAAATTCTAGTCACCATAGGTTTTTCAAGTGATTTACTACTAAATATGAGCAATTTTGATTGACCCAACTATANAATTAAAAAATATGACTAGATAATAAGTGATAGAGTTAAAAGTGACTAACATAAATGACTAATTTAGTCACAACATAAAAAAATGACTAGCTAGAAGAATATGAATTAGTCATTTATGTTAGTTATTTTTAATTGTGCGAGTTATATTTCATGTGTTGTCATGTCATGCTCAAGTTGAATTGGTAACTTAAAAGTTTTTGCATTATGCATATTCATGTCTCCATTTTGATATAACTCGGTTTAGCTAATCCCATCGATCGTGCTCATATTTCATTTTCCAAATTTTGAGTCTGTTTGACCCTCTAGCCAATCAGTTAAAATTTCGGCAAGTTAAAGTATTTTGATCTTCACAGTGAAATTTATAAAATTTGTGTCCACCAATAAATCATCATTGACACCTACCCATCAGTGTCATCGTCGCGCCTATTCTCAAAAAATTAAAAAGTTCCCCCTAGTTAGGTAAATGACAATATCTTTTATTTTAACAAAAAAAATACTCTCTCCCATTTTAATGATCTCTTGCCATTTTTAAATTTAAAATAATAATAATAATAATAATAATAATATGTTTTCATCTAATTCAATAGGTTTTAAACATATAATAATAATATAACATGATTTTCATATATAAATATATTATAGTTAAACATTATATAATGTATTAATATTAAAAAATTAAATTTGTATTTATTTATTTTGAAAGAAAGATAAATTAATTAAAAATGTATGAATTTTTTTTTGGATAAAATAAAAATAAAAAATAGATCGAAAACAATTTGGGAAATAAGATCTCTGATATTACAAGGCTTCAAGACAAACTTGATCCTAAGTTTCTAACTCTCGGCTTCACTAGTGGAAGGATTTTTGTCAATTTCTATGGCTTTATTATTATTGAGAAACACAACTCTTCACAAAACTTCACCTGATTTCCTATGGATCCTCAAGCCCACAATTTCAGTTATCCCATGATCATTCTACACAATATGACTAATGGGCATTGCAAGCCCGAGTGGAGGCCATTATGAATAAAGTATGAAACCCTGAACTCAAAGGGATTTTCAAACAGAACCAAGCTGTGATAGCCCTAACGATTCTTTTAGGAGCAAAGAAAGCTTGGAAATTAAGGGCCACCTCTGTAGGAAATGGCATTTAAGTAAATTAGATGTGTCTATATCTATAGAATATGCCCCAAGGTTTGTTATGAAGATGAAAACCCTAGTTGAGGTGACAGGAAAAGTCAAAGAACTAAAAAATGAATTGAATGTGGTGAAAACTAAAGTGGGTGTTTATAGGGCAGCAGTAGAAACCCTTTTGAAGGAAGTTTGTACCAACAGTGAGGTTGACCTCTTTTTCGAGAGTATTGGTAAGGAAGAAGAGGGTATGGTGGTTGCTGGGATTGAGCTTTGTGCAGATAGAGGATTGGTTGTGATCACCAAGCTATAAGAAAGGTATGGATTTCCAAGGATTGGCATTTATGATTTGATTTAGAAACATAATTTTTTACTGAAATGCCCAAAGTATGAGCTGGAAATTACCCTAAAAACCCTTTATGTTTATGGTTTAAGAGGAATGAACTTGCCACCCTTTCTGGATTCCTATCCCTTTATTTTAGGTTTGGAAGGAAAAAATGTGATACTAGTGGGACTGGAATCAGTGACCTTACATGGCTAGTCAAATGCTGAAATGTGGGACTTGTCTGCTAAGTAGGGGTTTCCACTCTCCCCCACTTTATTTGGGAGATAGAGGGTCATACTCGGAAGCCAAACGTGAATCTCTCCTACTATTTGAGGCCAAAGGAAATAATCTCTATATAGAAATTTGGTTGGAGGAGCTAGATCTAACTTGGGAAGGACGCCTCTGTCTAGAAGAGATGAACTATTGTTCGGATCTGGTGGATGGGAGCTACTTGCAGGTCATGTGTATAGTCTTGAACCCTCATATTACATTGTGTTTGTGCCAGAAATTGTTCTTAGACTACTAGAAGAATAAGCCAACACAATCTCAACAGTAAAATTAAATAAAACAGGTTTTTATGGTTTTGGTTTATGGTTTTGGTTGAAAACTTCATCAATCAAGGAGGAAATAAACATCCACAAACTAATACAGAACTGAATCATGCAAATTGGATAAACTAGAGATCAAACACATCCCAATAAGCCATAAACATTACACATGAAATACTAATTCCACCCACAGGCTACAAGCATTTACATGAATAAAACTTAAACAAGAAATGAAATTGTAGACTGAGCAATCAAACAGATCAGAAATGAAAAAACATGACAGGTAAAATGGCTTATCAGTTTATATATAATCAATAACATTCATCCACTTACATCAGAGTTATAAGTGCTAGCTTGAGAAATCAAAGCTCCAAAGCCTCTCCTTGAGTGAAAAATACCCCCTCAAAACTGTATGTTTGTCTTCCTTTTATCATTACAAAAGTAAAGTAGTTCCATAACTACCTTCTAGGTCGAAATTTGAAACAGTTACATCAATTATTTACATGATAACTCAAAATATTTAAAGATAATTAACCAAAAAATAGCAAATTGGATTTGGGGAAATTTGGTGAATTTCTGGAAATTTGGGTCTCAAAGACGCCTTCATATCTCTCGATATGAAACACCTGTATAAAAACAGAGAGAGGTGTGTGTTATAAACAAAAACCTCTCTTGGTTTTTCAAAATTCCTCTTCAATTGATCGGAATATGTTCTGAAAATTTGTGACTAAAATAGGAAATTATTAAATAATTCAAACCCTGAAAATAGGCCACAAAGATGAATTCGAATTTCTCAAATGATAATAGCTGTTGCAAAACTGAGAGAGATTTTTGTGAATGAGTCTGTTGTGGACAAAAACGTCTTTTGGTTTTCCTGAATTCTTTTCCATCTCCTCGTAATCTGCTGCCAATGACAATGACAAAAACAGGAAAAACAGAGCTACTACAGGAATCTCCTCATGAAAATATTTGACAAATGACTTAAAAATGAGAGTTAGATTATAAATCAAAACTTGGAATGAAATTTTATTATAATTTTTTGAAATCTTAAAGATGTACATATTAACTAATAAGCCCAAAAGACAAACCTTAAAACTAAAATAATGAAATGATTCACCCATTAAAAGTATCAATTCCAACCAAAATTATTGATTGTCAAAAATTCTTAAAATCAACATAAAATATAAAATCATTTTAAACCAACGGTTGAAAATTAGGACAAAATAAACAGATAAACTAAGAACAAGATCTAGTTATAACATCTGGCTCTTGCTGCGGGATGAAGTCCTCCTTGTGAGGCTTCAAGAACCTGTAGACCTTGTGCCTTATTCATTGGGTGATGGAGTCAGTTACCAAATATCTGCAACTTTGTCAAACTCTGAATGGATACCTTTGAAATGAAAAATTACTACTACAAACCAGCATACTGAAAAGAATCTACATGCTCGTATAGCGAGCTTATTCTGATATTTACTCCTACTTCTAATTGGAGGAAACAACCCAATCAAGTGTAATCATACTTCCAGTGAAGCCAAGAAACCATTTGATTGAGAATCATGATTTCATGCATGCTACTATTTGAGAAAACCCACAAAAGATGTGATAAATGCAATAAATAGTTTATAGGCAGCTGATACTTATGACTGGAAATAGTAAGTATGCCAAAATATGGAGCATTAGAAACCTTTGAAAAATACAATTCCATCCAAGAAGCCATGAGATCATGAAATTTCTGATTTAAAACTTCAATGTCTTCATTATATTCATCATAAAGTGAAGCATTCTCTTCCTCTCCATTGCTGTTCTTTTTAAACTTTGGATCAAGAATGGAAACCAAGGGATTTTCAAACTGCTTCTCGACCTTTAAATAAAACCCTTGATCGAAACTTGAACAAATAAAATTCTGAAAGTGACCATAAGTCAAGAATGGAAACTTAATTCTTATACCAATAGTAAGAGGTTGAAGAGCAACAACCTCTTCTTCATAACATGATAATCTCATAGCAGGAACTAAGAAATTTCTACTATAATCCACTGAAAGTATGTTATCCTTGAAAAAGTCAACAAACTGATATGAAGAATCAACACAAGCATCATTTATATCCTTGTTCATACGAAAATTTGCAAATGATGAAGGAAACTGTCTTAAATCTGAATGATACCTACGTTCTTCTTCCTGTTCATAAGCTTGTATATCTTCAACGTGAGCCCGATCTTGAAGCATTTTGCAAGCTCGGATGTTCTCCTCCACTCCTTTTGCATCCTCAAACAATTGTCTTAAAGATGATGATTTTTTTTCTAACAGGAACAAGATAAGATCTGAATGTTGAGCCATAACATAATATACCATAGCAAGTTTTTCTGAAGGTCTGATCTCCGTAGGCATACTGATATAAAAACTTTGAAACCTCCAATTAAATTTAGTAATTGGCTCATCATTTTCCCTTTTCAAACTATAAAATTCGGAAAGAAATTGATCATAAGATTTATTCTTACCCCAATACTTCAAAAAGACATCATGTAACTCTTCCCACGATCCAATTGAATCAGATTTTAAATTTCGAAACCAAAACCGAACATCTCCAACAAAGGACTTCGAAAATAACCTCATGACAACATCCTCATGCATGATTTTAAAATTATCAATGAAATTATGAAAAGATTCTAAATGCTTATCTGTTGTAATATGGTTTTTTCCAGTAAAATGTGGAAGATATTCAACAAAGTAGGAAGGGTAAGGATGTAAGAGATATGGCAGCCTAAGAGGTTTAAACATCATCTGTCTGAGTCTAGACTGAAAATCTGTGAGATGAAAATGAGGTTCAACCAGCTGTTCAGAAGTTTCAGCAGTGATGGTAGAAGGTAATAGATCAGCTTTATTCTCTACAAGATGACCAGAATAATCAGCTTCAAGAGATATGGGTATATGTATATCATGCTGAACATGTATTTCAAATGAAGGAATAGGATCAACATCAATAAAACAAGAAGAATGCATATTTTCTTCTTCCAAAGTGGGATATGTACTTGAAGGTTTATGATCATCGTAATAGACAAAACAAAAAATAATTCTTTTGACATGCAATGGGAAAGATAGGAAAGAACTGATGAATAAGAACAAAACCTCATGGAGTAAAGTAACAAGCTGATATCCAGTCTTTCCATTTGGCTTCTTCATTTTTCTGTCAACAAAATTCTCCTTGTAGTGGAATCTTTAATTGTGGAGTCATCGGTGAAAACTTGTAGTATAAAAGATTTTCTGACTTTGTTCACCTCTCAAAATCAGAAGAATAATGATATCCCAGAGAAGATATAATTCAGCTTCATCCCTGGCAATGGCACCAAAGATGTTTGTGCCAGAAATTGTTCTTAGACTACTAGAAGAACAAGCCAACACAATCTCAACAGTAAAATTAAATAAAACTGGTTTTTATGGTTTTGGTTTATGGTTTTGGTTGAAAACTTCATCAATCAAGGAGGAAATAAATATCCACAAACTAATACAGAACTAAATCATGCAAATTGGATAAACTGGGGATCAAACACATCCCAATAATCCATAAACATTACACATGAAATACTAATTCCACCCACAGGCTACAAGCATTTACATGAATAAAACTTAAACAAGAAATGAAATTGTAGACTGAGCAATCAAATAGATCAGAAATGAAAAATCATGACAGGTAAAATAGCTTATCAGTTTATATATAATCAATAACAGTCATCCACTTACATAAGAGTTATAAGTGCTAGCTTGAGAAATCAAAGCTCTAAAGCCTCTCCTTGAGTGAAACCCCCCCCCTCAAAACTGTATGTTTGTCTTCCTTTTATCATTACAAAAGTAAAGTAGTTCCATAACTAGCTTCTAGGTCTAAATTTGAAATAGTTACATCAATTAGTTACATGATAACTCAAAATCTTTAAAGATAATTAACCCAAAAATAGCAAATCGGATTTGGGGAAATTTGGCGAATTTCTGGAAATTTGGGTCTCAAAGACGCCTTCATATATCTCGATCCGAAACACCTGTGTAAAAACAGAGAGAGTTTTTTTTTAAATGAGTATGTTATAAACAAAAACCTCTCTCAGGTTTTCAAAATTCCTCTTCAATTGATCGGAATATGTTCTGAAAATTTGTGACTAAAACAGGAAATTATTAAATAATTCAAACCCTGAAAATAGGCCCCAAAGATGAATTCGAATCTCTCAAATGATAATAGATGTTGCAAAATTGAGAGAGATTTTTGTGAATGAGTCTGTTATGGACAAAAACCTCTTTTGGTTTTCTTGAATTCATTTCCATATCCTCTTAATATTCTCCCAATGACAATGACAAAAACAGGAAAGCAGAGCTGCTACAGGAATCTCCTCATGAAAATATTTGACAAAGGACTAAAAAATGAGAGTTAGATTATAAATCAAAACTTGGAATGAACTTTTATTATAAGTTTTTGAAAGCTTAAAGATGTACATATTAAATAATAAGCCCAAAAGACAAACCTTAAAACTAAAATAATGAAATGATTCAACCATTAAAAGTATCAATTCCAACCAAAATTATTGATTGTCAAAAATTCTTAAAATCAACATAAAATATAAAATCATTTTAAACCAATGGTTGAAAATTAGGACAAAAGAAACAGAAAAACTAAGAACAAGATCTAGTTATAACACATTGCGCATGGGTTTCACTATTTGTATTTGTTGGAGTCTTTTTGTCTTGTATACTGTGTGAAGTAAAAGTCTAGTCTTTTATTATAGAGATTCATGTTTTCTTTCTAAATGCCAATGGTGAAAGACCTTCTAGTGCAATCTATACCAATATTCAATGATCTTAGTTTCCATTGCTGTTTTGTTGACAACAATCATTAAATATAGAAATATAAATCCTAATATAGTAATTATTGGCGATTTGTAAATGGGTTTGATGTTTTTATTTTTTATGCCACTTCTTGCTTTTAATGTATCAGGGATGCTATTTTTTTTAGCCTACTTCTAAAAGTGCCCAATAAATAGTAGAAGAGTTTGTCAACAATGGAAATAACAAGTTGATGTCGAGGTTCTTCATCTTGAGCTACAAGGTATAGCTTCTTTTATTCTTTGGAAAATAAAACAATGCAATGTGCTTTGTTGCTTCTGACTGAAGCGAAGTTTGGAATGTTGTCATCTTATATATCTCTTGAGAAACATTGTTTGGAACTCTTATGTTTCTTGAAATAGAAATTTTGATATTTGACCATGTCCGTTATCCTTATTTCCAGGCTATTGCAATGCGAGTGCATTCTTTCTTAGTCAGATATTGTCAGAGCATTTGCAATCATTCTAGAAATGACCCTTTACTTTGGTTTTGTGATACTGGAAATTTGAGTTTTTCATTGGGATTTTCTATTGCTTTATACTTGTGTTAGGAACAAACTTGACATTTTTTTGCTCATCTCTCTTTTGAGGGCACAATTATTGTCTTAGGAGTTGTCTAATTATTATATTCTTTGGACCTATTTTTGTAGTGTATTGGCCTTTTTTAGTTGTGAGACATATTATGGTCATGTATGGTCCAAAATGTCTAATAGTTGGGCAACTCCATTTTTTTGTGTTTAGGAAATTAATGCTTGAGATGCATTAGGTCATGCTAAGGTTGTCACATCTTGTAATCTAACTTTTTTCAAATCCTTTTTCATTTCTTTTTAGGGTCGAGAAATTCCTATTGTTCATCGTGTTATAAAGGTAACATCTTTTGAATTCCTTTGCTATTTTTTCCAAATTAAGATATAAATAATGCCAAAATATGAAAACTTGTCCTATGACACTGAAGTTCCTTATTGCTACATTTTCTTGGCCAATTTTTGTTGTGTTGGATTAGATTTACTTTTTAAGAATTTTTCTTTGTACCAAGTCCTGTTGCCAATTGTGTATTTAAACGTACATTCCCCTTTGTGCATTTCAGTTACTTTGTTTCTTTTTTGCTTCAGTTTTTAATTGTGGATCACATAAAAAAGAAAGAAAATAACTCCATTGTTATTATAGATTTTCTTCCTTGTTAAAAGTCACAAATACTATGATTTTACTAGGCTAGGGATCATTGTTTCACAATTTATTTTAAATTTTTATTATAAATGATTATTATTATTTCATTTGTATGAAAAAAGTGGATGTTTAATCTAGAAAATCTTATTGTATATCGTATTTAGATGCTTCTTGAGAATGAGGGGTTTCTTATTGTGCATTAATAATTTAATCCAGCTCTCATGTAGTCTAATGTTGAGTTATAATACGAATGTGTGATGCCTCATCTTGCTACCTTGGTTTTATTTCCCAAGGGAAAAATGCATTTTTGATTCCAACAGAGAATAGAAACAACTTTCTTCATGTGCACTACCACAGTACATAAAAGAAGAAATATTCTCTCAGTGATTAACTTCTTCAATCCCTTGAAGATAATAAAATTTGTCTTACCAAAGTTGACCGTCAACTGATGAAGATCACAAAAGAGGGCCAAGGCATCTAACTGTCTCTGCAAACCCTCTGAATATGAGTCCAAGAGAACCACGTCGTTAGTGAAGAGCATAATAAAAAGCAATACCTGGTGAAGAAGGCATCCCACGTTGTCTTCAATGTGCTCTTATAAGAGAGACTCAAGCTCATCAATGTAAATCCCAAATAAAGTGGGGGAGATTGGACACCCCTGCTTAACCCCATTATGTAATCCAAAAGAAAATGAATATTATTGATGATTGGATTTCATCATGATTAAGTTACCCATGACTAATATGTTTATTGATCATGATTCTTACTTGTTTATTTCCATTTTGGTCTTTAGTCTCTTATAAGACTTACATGCAATAGATTTATTCTTTATATTGCAATAGTTGTTTATTGAGGAGCTGTATGAGGTTGAATGAGACAAGCCTTCATTTCAACATCAGGGAAATATTGGAAAATATCAAAAATTTTCAAAATTTTAAACATTTGAAGCAACCCCCTCCCTATAGGCCCTTTTATGGGAAAATGTAATAGTGAATAACCCCTTGTTTTTCAATCCGCTGCATTCTCTCTTCAAACTGAGCAACAAACTAAAAAAATCCAAAAATCATGAGACTTGAATGATACTTTCCAATTTCTCCCAATATTTTACCGAGATATTGTGAAATTTTCAAAATTTGAAAAAATCATGATTTTTTAGGTGATAACATATTTGACTTGAGATAATCACTATATATCACGATGTTGGAAATATTTTTGTAATATTCGCAACACTGGTCTATATAACATCATGATGTTATATATGAGCATTAAAAGTTTTAGTTATTCAATTAATAGAAAACAACTTAAATGTTATTCTTTCATTTGAAAATGAATGATGAAACTGAATTGTATCATTGTTATAGGTTTATTGCCCTTTTTGTAACTTTCCATGTGAAGTGAACAAGGGTGTATATGTTTTGGAATTCCCAAACCCAAAATGTCTAAAGGTATGTTAACTCATCTGCTTTTGGTTTTGGAAGAGAGATTGGTTTTTGGTAATCATATATATGCAGTTTGATATATACATCCCTTGAAAATAATTGGAACTTGGTTGTGAAGTTCTTGGTTATTGGTTCACTAACCACCTTTCTCTTTGACAAAAATGTTCTTGTAAGACAAAGGAGAAAACATATGTTGCCCTTACATTTTTTGTATCTTTTCTTGTGTGCTTTTAGGATTCTTGTACCCAATGTAAGGAGGCAAGTTACATACCATTACTCTGTGAAGAGGTTGAGAAGGTATGGCACTTTTTTTCTTTTGACTAATTGTTTATATTTAATTGATAAACATAAGACTCTTTCAAAGAAACATTTCATTGACATTTTAAAAAGATATTTTTGTAAAAAAATATTAAGAGACACTTGAAATCATGTTTAAATATTCAAAGATTACTCATTATTCAATGGAAATTGCCATAGCCTCATTAAACAACCATTTTTTTAATTTTTTCTTGAAAATGTTATCTCTATTAATTATTATTTAATGATCTGTAAACACTCTTAAGCTTCATCTCTAGTTTCCAAGGGGTTCACCAGAATAAACACACCCCTGCCAAATCCATGAAATGACCTATAGTAAGAATTCTTTAAATAACCACAACTTCTCAACTCCTTTGAAGCTATACATCCTTGAGTACTTACCTAGCCCTTTTCTTTCTCCTATCTGCTTACCTTCTCTAATTTATTTTCCTCTTCTTGCTCGACTTCCTTTAGAAATCTCTCTTACTAATTCCTTCCCCATTAGTCTATGGCTTGCCATTGTTTAACAAGTTGCAGGTGGCAGACTTCTTGGTGTGTAACAATAAACTTGTGCCATGGATTAACCCTAATTCGTCCATTCAAGTGGAGAAGAAATCATATTGATGAATTTAGCAAGATAACTTATACTAAAAAATAGTACAGAGAAATCAAGATAGTTTAGAACAAATGGATTTGAGGCCACCTAAATAATAGTTAATCATATTGTTTTGGAAGTGGAATATTCTAACTTGGATTCCGTACATTCCAAAGAAAATACATGGAAAACCCTTTTGAACTGACTATTGAAAGTAGTCACCACAAACGATTCAAACCTAAAAATCTACTTTTTATAATAAAAACGTGCTTGAATGAATCCTCTATGAGAGAGGTCGAAAATGTGACTGAATCAAACTAAATGGCACTAATCAAGATGATCAATTTTCCAGTGACAAAACCTAGGTCCAAGTCCTTCAACTTATGATTTTGCAGTGCAAGAAGCAACATGCGATTTCCTTGAAGTGCCTTAGACACAACACACTTTTACAATCAAATCCTTTCCATGATATCATAGTAATTCAATATTTATTTATTTAATGGAACTAGTACTAGCTCATGGAAAATAATTTCCATGATATTGTCCTTTTGATCTACTTGAAACTCACAATCACAGTTTGGATGCAATAATGTATATGGTTGCAATTAGACCAAAACAGTAAAATACCCAAAATAGAAATAGCGGCAACTGCCTGCACATCTCAACCCAACAATAGATCTAAAGATTCACCAATAACTAGTAAAAGACAATTAAATGTCTATGATATTATGCCATGCACATACATAAAAGTACTAATGACAGCGTATATGAAGAACACAACTTTCATTAAAATTTTTGAATATTAACTGGTTTACAGCACAAGGTGTGCTTTAAGATCACTAACTCTACTCTAGACCTTTTTCAGGACTCTTAAATGGTCATGTTCAAAAGTCATATTTCAATGCATATCAATTTCCTATGAGAGCCAACATTTGTATGTGTGAGATTAAGGAGCTCCTTTCTTCCATGTGACCTTTTATAGTGATGAAGGCATGGAGTTTGTAGTAAAACATCTACACATCCCTAATAGTTGAAACCATTGTTGAGATATACTTGATCGTACTATTTTCTCTCTATTCCTTGTAATATGTACAGTACATACCATCTACACAGAGTTCAATAAATATATATGTACTACTTTTTAGAAATAATCTAATATAATGACAAATGTGGGTTTACTATTTTGTGTCTAATGTATCTAGGCCCTAGCTAAAGGGGCAATGGGTATCCTCATAGTCTTATGTAAATGCATACTTTTTAAAGATAAATGTTGGCTTACTCTTAAGCTATGGAGGTCTCCCTATCATTAGCAATCTAAAAACCTAGTCAAGAGATAGTCGCCTTGAATATAGTCAAGGGACAGTTTACTGTTTTGTGCCTGCTAACCTAAGGCTGTAGTTAAAAGGGAAATGCATAGTGAATCAGTAGGAACTAGAGATGAAGGTTGCACAAGATAATATCACATCAAATTTATTATTTTTTGAAATCCACATAGATATATTGAGAAGAAATTAAATTACACTATTTTTAAATCCAATTATAAATTATTGTATTAAATCATTTGCGTAATGCATGACATGGAGATATTTGAGACTACACTTTGGAGGAAAGTTGAAGAGGTATTACTGTGTATGAATTACTGGTTAATATTTTGAAAAATTTCCATCTTTTATTTACTGGTTATTGAAATATGTTTCTTAGCTTTCACTATCTGTATTTCTTAGTTGGTTCATTCTGTAGAAGATTACCATTTTCTAGATTAAGATATTCATGAACATAAAGTATTTGTATCTCCCATGAAGGCGATTTTGCCTCAGTATTTTATTGTAGTTTGTGTTTTTTTTTTCTACTAATTACAATATAATTTTCTTTGGACATAGATGATGACAAAGGATGTGATAAGAGAATGTAACTCTTGCAAGGCCGAGCTAATCAAGACGGAGGGATGCCGCTAAGATGGGTTAGGAAAAAAGTTGTTTTCTCTATAGATCAAGTGTATTAGGTTCTAATGCTACCATATTTTGTTCTTGTTTAATGATTGCATATTAAATATGTTATGCTTTACAAGCAACCTGTAGGTGTGGAATCACAATGAGCTACATTTTCCGACATACCATTGCACACAATTATTCACATTTTTATGAGGTACATTCCTTCATCAAATGAAATCATCATACTGTTTCATGTGAGCAACAATTCTATGAATGTTCTAAATTATGTAGGAAATGATTGACATGTTATTTTTGAAATGCTTATCATAAGTATTGTTCATTAGAATATTGTTTGAAGGAATAATCCCATCCCCATCCTTGAGATAGAAGGGATGGAACAACTTTGTCGGCATGTCACATTTAATACTATATTATTTAAGACTCATTTCTTCCATATATCAGAATGAATTTCTTCCCAAGAATCAAGCAATGGGATTCCTTTCATCTCCTATTTTCTATTACCAGACTTGCAAGTATCCGAGTTGGACTCTGCTTGTGAGTCAAATTAATCAAAATGAATTGGGATGAGTCGTGCTTGTGTTGAATGAGTTTAAATCATGAGTAACTGAGTATGAATCGCCAACCTATAGGCCACTAGTAGATGACCGAAACCTTCCATGTCTATAGATGCCCAGAATTTGATGAGCCCTGGTTATATTTTTTTCTTGCCTAGTTTTATGGAGCACAAACATGATAATAAACAATCTGATAACCCCAACACCTTTATGGCTAAGTTAAGAATCCCATAGAAACTGCAGAGTTCCAAAAATATCATAAAACTATCAACCACAGCTTAAAATGTCTCCTATAGAAAAATGAAATACTTGGTCAAAATGCCTATAACGAAATCCAAAACAAATAAATCACAATAAATGTTTTCTAATGACATATTCTGAGAATGTTATTAAACTTGGACATGGGAATGACTTAGCTAGACCATCATTTGAGAGTGACTCATAAACTCAAAAAACTCATCACCAAGACTTGGGAAACACTCACAAAACATAAAAATACATAAAATTTAAGTACGTGAAATTTCAGGCCCAAAAATATACACACTTCCCCATTAAATTCCCTCTAATGCGACCTTCCTTGGCCTTCAGTCTACTGCATATGGACTTAATGGGTCATCCCGATCATTGTGCTTCCTGATGGCCACAAGCATAAAACAATAATTTGGTTGATAAAACAAAGTTACAAACCAGCTATGTCAACAACAATCATGAAGATGGATTCTTTACCCTTGGCTAACCAGGAAGCTCATTCTCAAAATAAGTATCAATATGGAATTGTAGCAATTGAGCAAATTCTGTAATAATATGAGTTGGAGCCCCATTCTTTTCCTACTTCTTCAAATTTTCATTGTGCCTGATGATCATCAAATTTTACAAAACCATAACCTTTGCTTGAACTGAAGACTACTGTAAGAAATGTAGTGATTTCACTGGTATGTTCTTGATCTCAGCCAAGCTACAAATAACAGTAAGTTCTATTTGTTGACAAGACATATATTTTTGGTTTTACATGTTTTGTAACCTTAGATATATATTGGTTATGTTGATTATCTTAGATTAATCGGGAATGTGAGGGAGAATAGATAGATTGTGCTCTACTAAAAAATGTTTTGGGAATGTTTGTGGATATTGGGATGAATAACATGGATTACTATGAGACAGAATTTGAATCAACCATGTTGGAAGATAGTGTTGCTACTTGTGTACTACTCTCTAAAGGCTGCTTCATGGATTCTGGAAAATTCATGTCTAGATTATATGCTCAAGGTCATCCCTAAATTTGGTTTTTTTCATGCAAATTTATATGTACAAACACTTGTTGAAACAACCTATAAACTAAAGCAAAAATGTGTATCTTCCTACAGGTTGAAGAATACTTGAAGCTTGATAAAGTGAGAGTTAGCCATTATTTACATGCATATAGTGATCAAAATTTAATAGGGGTAAGATTCCATTTGTAAGAGTTCTTGTGAGTGCATAACTTGCTATCAAACAATTTTCTCATTTTTAATTTAAAATTCAATCACTCATGTAACAGAACACCAAAATTATTTTGACTGTTTTAGCTCAATCTTCCTCCCTTCATTTTTTTGTTGTCTTTTTGGATATTTATGTGTAGAAAGTAGAGCATGAACTCCTTTCCCAGTATGAAAATTAGCTTATTTTGAAGAAACATTCAGGGTGTGATTCCTTGCTAAAGGATGGGAAGGTATGAATTGATACATGGCTTTGAAATGTACAAATATGATGTCCCAAGTATGTTTTCTTCTAATGAACATTATGAATTGAAAGTGAGTATTCACTGCAGATGAATTTAAAGAACAAATTTGCTTACCTTTTTTGACTTTTACTTTGCTTGATTTCATATAATGATATTTTTCTCATATATTCAGGAACGCCAAGAGATATTCCATAAATTGGTTGAATTAATTGGTATCACATCCATCATAGAGGTATTCCATTCTCTATGGTAACATGAATGGATATGCCAGATAGGAAAAATTGTACATAGCTCTGAGGAATTAGTTTATCATAAATACTAGTTACTGGTAAGTTGTGGTAGTAATAATTACGTAGTTTGTAGATTTATATCTATCATAAATTTGTTTGAATATCATCATTGTCAAGCAATAACAACTTCTTCAAGGGTGCTAGCTCAATGGTAGAGCGCTTGCCTAATTATAGGTAGGAGGTTGGTGGTTTCATTCCATCGTGCCATATCAAAAATTTGTGACTGCAAAAACGACTAAATTCGCATATATACAGAATATTAGTAGCTAATTTCCCATATCTTAGTCTTATTTAACTTAGTCATTAATATGTTATCATCGAGTAGTTTATTTAGTCATATATTTGGTCATTAACTGTTGCAATCAGTGACTAAATAATTAACTATCAATGACTAAATCGTTGACTATCAATGACTAAATCAATGTCTAATAAGTCAAGCTATTAATGACTAATAGAAATATGACTAGCTATAAGATAGTGTAAATTAGCTACTATTAGTCGCCGACTCAAAAATAGTCGTTTATAGATAGATTTTAGTCATTTTCTTAGTCATGAATTTCTTGTTTTGTACTAGTGGTTTTGCAGTGTGGTACAGATTGTACAGTGTAGTACAAATGTTGATTTGCAGGTCCTCAGGATCAGTGTGGTCATGGTTCAATGGTTTTTATCTTCATATTAGGGTGGCAAGACGGAGCAAGGAAAGGGGGTTGTAGCCTCCTTCGGTTGTAGCCAGAGAACTAGGGAGTTGTATCTTCCTTTAGGTTTTAGCTTGTAAATTAAGGGGTCGTATCCTCCTTCCAATTATGGTTGGATAAATAAAGTCATTATAATAAAGGGGTTTTTTCCTCCTTCCAATTATTTCTAGAAAACTATTGTAAAGACGTCCATGGTTTTTCCCCCATGACTTGGGTTTCCATGTAAAATTTGGTGTTTTTTGTTACATGTTATGATTCTTATGTGATGATGATATTATGATGATAATAATGTTGATGATTATATAATTATAATGTGATAATGAATAATATTGAATAAGTTGTTGATTTTTAATAAAATTGAAAAAGTAATAAATTTTGTGCACATTGATTCACCCCCCCTCTTAGTGTAACTGTCATGTCCAACGGGATACCCCCATTTCCTTATCCTAATCATAGAAAAGGAAAACCACACTACTTCCTCAACTTCACCCCTGATTCTATATCACCACCATAGACAAATTAACTCAACAAATTTTGAACGTAGACTCTTATCAAGAGTATGTAATAAATAACAAATATGGGCTTTTAAAACAAAGAGAGTACTCAGCATCTCTCTTTCAACAAAGAAACAATTGTCTCATGCACCTCACATCATCTTGTGTCTCCTTAGTTCATTGTGATATAATTTTTTCCTGGGTCTTATTCCATCCCAATCAAATATCAAGACGATATATATTTGATCCCTATAATTGTGGATAGGGTCAATTTTTTGATATTTTACTATGTATTTGATTGATATCAAATATATTGCTTGTTGTCCATTTGTTCATTGTCTCACATGATGGTGTCCCTTCTTTCAACAGGTGGCTCCAAGTGTCTAATTTTATTAATTAAATAATATTCCTTGTACACAATATCCACCCACATGAGAGTGCATATTTGTCTCATAAAAATTTAGGGCATTATAACACTTTTATAAAATAAATAATTTTGAGATAATTTCCCAAATAAAATACTTAATTTAAATAATTCAAAATATTGGTGGTATTATAGTATTATTGGATGTAAATATTGCATACCTTTAGCTAGATAATAAAGGTGAATGAGACCCATTGGGGATATATGAAAATTTATTAGAATTTGCACAATAGGATCTTTAATCAAATTATAACTTCACTAAGAATTACAACAGAGATAAGAAGAATGATGAAGAAAAGAGTGACAAGAAATATTAGAGAGATAAATCAATTGGAAGAATAACCATCTTCATATTATTCATCAATATGATTACAATATGATTACAATAAATAATACATTTCAAGAGAGAGAATTGAATTCCAAGGAGGCAATTTGATTATATGAGAATTAGACTAGCTAAATGTTACTAATCCTTGATCTAGACATGAGAATGGTGGGTGCTATAATATTCTAAGATTTTCAAAGAAGGAAAAATGTGGTTCTAGATACTAGATTATGCACTATTAAGCCTAAATAACATATTGAATAAATTCACTATGCACTAGGAGATCTAATGAAATATATAATCCTAATGTGGACATGGAATTATATTCGAACACCTCCCATTAAACCAAAATTGTCGTGAGCATGAGAATTAGTAAGGGTGCAAGAAACAAATTCTTATGGTCACCATGAGATTATTAATCCATATAACTGAGGAAAAAGGAAAAACCACATGGGGAAAATCCTCCCTAAAAAATGGACATGAGGTACACTCAAAAAATTGTTGCAAAATCCAAGTAAGTGTGAACTTGATTATATGTCTAGATGAATCTTCTTCTTGCAAATAAGTGGATGTTCCTCCCATGTGGATCATGAGCTTGGTCTTTGCATTGTCTGGAATCAAAAGAGGTAGTTACTCCCATGTCTAGATCATGTGCAAGTTGATCTCTGGATAGTACGCAAGAAAATGGAGGTGCTCTTTAGACATGAATAGGTCCAAAAGAGACTTGATTCTATTGAAACCAGAACTTTGAAACAATAAACCAAAATTTAGGTCCAAATGAATTAGGATCAACTCCAAGCAAATGGTGGAACAAGAGTATGAAGTGCACCAGTAAGATGGAAAATGCACAATGTTCTCCACCTTTGGTAGATCTCTAATGCGCTGAGCCATTCAACATAAGAAGCAATGCAACAATGAGAGTGAGGGAACAACCAACAACTTTAGACTGTGATCTAGCCTCCAAAACATCCAACTGATCAAATAGTTCTCTATCATCTGGTGAAGTATGCACAATATCATCAATAACTGACATATTAAATTCAATATTTGACATAAAAGAATGGGATAAAATTGAAAGAAGGAGATCACTCAGTTCTTCACCAACAATGGAATCTCAAATGTCTTCTTCATGTATATGTGCTTCATGTGAATCAATATAGGGATAAGGATCCTCTACAAGGATATTTTAACCAATTCAAACTATATAATTTCTTTAGAATTCTGCCATAATTTCTTCTTCAAATTCAGGAACAACTTCGAATCCAAGAAGCTATTGTATAAAGAATACCTACAAACAACACTCTAAATATATATATGGAAGTTAATTTATTCTAATGAGTTCCTTACTTTTACAATGTGCACATTTGGGAGTACATCACACATTGGTAGACTCGACTTGATAAATCCAATGGCTTCAAGGAAATTGCCCTAGGATTTCTATGGAAACTCTATTTCTTTTGGTGCACAATTTGAAGAATCTAAGCTTAGCAATACTACACTCTTATACCATATTAGAATTCGAATTGTAGTATTTTGAATCAAATTATAACTTCACTATGAATTACAACAAAAGATAAGCATAATAATGAAGAAAAGAGTGGGATGAAATATGAGAGAGAGAACTGAATTGGAAGAATAACCATCTTCATATTATTCATCAATATGATTACAATAAATAATACATCTCAAGAGATACAATCAAATGCCAAGGAGTAAAATCAAATAAATCGTAATTAGGTTTGATTAGATGTTACTAATTCCTATTTATAAACATATGTCATAATCCAACTCAAAGCTAGAAGTCGTACATTGGCTAACTAAATCTAAGTAGGACATGAGTGGCATAAAAAATAGTAGTGAGCATATTATAGGAGAAACTATGGAAAGTGGGTGGCAAGAATTCCCAAATGATCCTAGCACAACTAGCTCATTCTAATCCTAAAGAAAATTGTTGATGAAATTGTCATTGATTCCAACATGGACTTGCAATGGAACCACATATGATCATTGATGCCACCAAGTACAACTTACAATTCCTTGGAGCCCTTACAAAGTGGGTTTGATCCTTGGACCCCTTACAGAGTGGGTTCGTGCATTGAAACACCTTATGCCCAGTTGACTAGGTCTTTGTACCCACACGGATGGATCTTGGAGCCACCACCTCATTGAAGATGTTGAAGAAATTATTGATGATGTTGAAGACCCCGGAGATGGCCCCTAAACCTTGATGGATTATGGAGAACCTCTAGATAGGTTAGAGAATCATTAATGACCCATTATGTGGTCATTCATATTCTGATGCTATCATAGTAGCCCATGAGAAGACCCATCTACCCCATAGATCATGTCATGATGGATCTTGATCCTTGAGGGTCTCCTATTGTGGTTGAGGTAGTTAAAGAATCCTATGAAACCTATTTATTGTTGTAGAAGCCTTAATGAATCCCTTGGACCTACACCTTATGATGTAACGATCTTGCAAACCTTGTTGGGTCATGGACCTCTTGTATGATTATGATGACATTGCATGGTCCTTGATATGATATGAAACCCATGAACATGTCCTTAGTATGATTAACAATCCCATGAAGACTTGGAACCCGTAATGAAGACCCCGATGCCCTTGAAAAGGTCATGGAGCCCACTACTTTCAATTTACATGGTTATATGGCATGATGATGTGGTATTTGGTCATGGAACCTTGTAAAGACCTTGATTCACATTGCTTGCACTTGATGTGGTTAAGGCACCCAAACACATATTGTCTTGACGATTGTCCATTTAGTGACAAGCTTGAATCCCATGATGACACCATGAACATGGAATGCCATTAAAATAACTAGTGGCTTGATTCAACCCTTTGAAGATGTGCAGGACACACTCCCTTGAATTTTAAATGATGTGGTTGACTTTGAAGGATGTTTTAAAATAAAATTAATAAAAATACATAAGGTTGACCATTGAGGTGGTAAGAAAAATAATAAAAATACATAAGGTTGACTAATGATGTGGTAAGAAAATAATGAAAATACATAAGGTTTACCATTGAGGTGGTAAGAAGTTTAAAGTCAAAAATAAAATTCAAATTAGTAAAAATTCTTACCTTTGAAGACAAGTCGACCATCATGAAACAAGTCCAATTTAATGTGTATATAAACAAATACAAAAATACTCAATGATGGATGTAGAGAAGTGAATTTGTGGAGATTGGTCTAAGGTATTTTCATAGTAGCGGAGGAACAATTCATTTTTATACAGAAATTTTGGGGATCTTAAGTAAAAATGGCATAACATTCTCATATAGAATCATAATTACAAAGTTCTTATCTCATTGGAAATATTTTTACGATGGCTATGTGATGACCTGATATATAATTTCTATTGTTTTGTCTATTGTTTCTTTATATTATATTCAGAAAGGTATGGTTAATTCTTCTGGGTTTCTCTTGTGATGGAACATGTCTCTGATGGATAGAGTTCATCTTTGGTCTTAGTATGTGAGACTCTATATTGGTATATATATCTAAAGTCATTATGGAGGATATGATGATGATATTGCACACCTTTATGCTATGATATGAGACACTCTATGATGATAATGCATGTGATAATGATTTACACTCTATGATGTTGATGCACTCCTATACAATATGATTTACATGCATACCATAGTGTGATGATGCTTTCCTATGCACTATGATGTATACTTGATGTTGATGATGCATACATGGTGCACACTAAGATGATGATGATACATATTTGATGATGAGAATGCATACCCTATGATGATGATGCATGACGATTCATGCCTTATGTTCAGTGAAAGAAGAGCAGAATTACTTGTCCAGTAATTGTGTATGATGAGATGTACAATGATGTACATGAGCAGTGTATGGTGGTGAAATGAGTTATCAGTATATAGTGATGACTCAACAGATGACCAGCAGCAGAGATGAGCAGTAGTAATGAGAAACAATGATGAGTACCAATGATGAGCAGCAGAGATGAGCAGTAGTGATCAGCAACAATGATGAGCGACAGAGATGAGCATTAGTGATCAGAAGCATTGATGAGCAGTAGAGATGAGTAGTTGTGATGAATAGTAGTGTTGAGAAGTAGTGATGAGAAGAGATTGATGTGATGAGCAGAGGTTGGCTGTGTAGCAGAGACATATGATTGCTTATAATAAGAATATTACACTTGAGGATTGGACTCCACAAGCCCTTATTAGTTGGATCTAAGAAAAATAGGTTGGGTCCTGTTATGAGATTTGGTGCTATTTTTATCAGTTGTTACTGATTGTAGTCGAGAATATTGTTGTCTTCCATGTACAATAAATAAATATCAAAATTCCATATATTCTTATGTCTCATTTGATGTGATGTTGTGCTTATGACTCATGATGGATTTTATTATGCAATTGATGACATAATTATTGATATGATTTCAATGATTAAAATAAGGTAAAATTTTATAATTTCTCTTGCATTGATTCACCCCTATATTGGTGTGACCATTGTGTCCAAAAATTGGTATCAGGGTAGGCCTTCATCATAAGCCTATCAAACTTGAAGGAGATCCATGAAGACACAATGGAAGAAACAAAAGAGTGATTAAGAAATGGTTTTATTGTACATGATATGATAGATTATTTCAGTTGGAGGAGCAAGATGAAGGAATATATGAAGAATTTTGGCATTTGGGATATTGTGATCAATCCACCCGCTCCATCAAACAAGAAGGGAAAATCAACTCCATAGAAGGAAGCAAAGAAGGACAATACTACAGCCTATTCTTCATGGATAGAATTCATATTTTAGTGAAAGAAAGTGTAGCGGAGTACACTTTAGCCAAATATCTATGGTTCAAGTTAGAGAGAGATTATCAAAAGGAAATGCCAGATCCCATAGAGGACTCCAGTAAAGGTATGGACTCTTGTGATTGTAATGATAGCTTATGTGATGAAATTGAGAAGGTTCTTTCAGATGATGATGAAGGTTTATCAAACATTGTACATGAGATACATATTACGTTGCTGAATATTGATCTCAGATCCAATTGGTTTCTGAACTTAGTAAATCTGAACCAGAGTGACTTCATGAAGTTCAAAAAGAAAATATTGGAATCCTTGAATGGATATCAACAGAAGACCATGACAATGAAAGTTTTTCTTGTGAATCTCAAAAACAAGGACAAAGAGTTGTGAGATCAAACAAAAGACAAGGATGGTGATGTTTAACAACTAAATACTTAATTGATCAGTCAAAAGGAAGAATTGGAAGAGAAGGATAAAGAGCTTGAATAAACTAGAGAGGTCAATCATGAATTAGAATACTCAGCTGGAGGAATCCAAGAGGATAGAAGAAATATTGAAGATTCAGCTGGAAGAAAAGGAGGAGACAATCCAGAAGATGGAAATGGAGGTAGTTGGTCTCAAGAAGAAAGGTGAGAAGAATGAATATTTTGTCAAGTTCAAGGATATATCAACTGTCCTAGATAAGATATTATATTTCTAGATATCTTCACTCGACAAAACTGGTCTTACTTATAAGAAGGATAAAGAAAAATATGAAGATGACACTTGGTCTCCGCAGACTCCAGAACCAGGTCCATCAATGCCAAAAGTTGTTCCCAATGCACCTGCACATGACAAAAAGGAGTTTGAAAGCTCAAAATTGTAACAAGGACTTAGACCTATTCCTGAAAGAAATCACAGACCTATTCAATGGTTATTGTTATTTTTTTTCTAACTTTGGTCATAAAGTTCTGGAGTGTAGACTCCATGAAAAAAGAAGTGGTGGAAGGACCAATGACTCAATTAGATGTTGGACATGTAATTAATTTGGAGATGTTGATGCCACATGTCACACATTGAGATGGTACACATGCACTGGGTTTGGTCACAAATCCCAAGAATGTGCAAGTCAAAGAAGTCAACAAGGGAGGATTTATTCATACACATCAACAAGAATATTTGAAGAGCAGAGGATGAAGAAATTTAGTCAAGGACATTATCAGTCATGGAGACATGAAGTTGATCAAAGAAGTGTTGGAAGTTCCAACAGATTAGTCAGGTGCTAGAAATGCAACCATGTTGGTCACATTGTTGGATATTGTCATACGATGAGGTGTTATAGTTGCAGTGGCATTGGGCACAAAGCTCAATATTGTTGGAGTACACAGAAACATCCCTTGATAATTTTTCCATACAACTCATGAACAAAAGCCAATACATATGAAGGAACAAATGCTGAAAGGACAGATGCAAAGAAGCAAGTATGGATGAAGAAGACCGAGCAGTTGCAGATAGGAGAGGTTGATCAGAGAAGGGAGGATGGATTCCATATGGAAAGCTAAGTGTAAGGTCTCTCAAATATATTACCACACCATGAGTTCATGAGGCTGTAGGATGAGCTCAAAGGAGACATATTGGTCACTCTAGGTATACATACATGTCCTAGGATCATTCATATTAAGAGGAGGAACAACGATCAGTGGTTTCATATGCAGATATATGGGCACCCTTTTCCATTGATTCCAAAGGGAGAGAGATAAAGACAAAAGGGGAGCATGCGTTGTTGTCATCAACGACAAAGGGGGATATTGTTGATGAAATTGTCATTGATGCCAACATGGACTTGCAGTGGCCCCACAGATTGTCATTGATGCCACCAAGTCCAATTTATAGTGCCTTGGACCCCTTACAAAGTGGGTTTGACCCTTGGACCCCTTACAGAGTGGGTTTGTGCCTTGAAGCACCTTGTACCTAGTTGACAAGGTCCTTGTACGCACAAGGATGGATCTTGGAGCATATTTTTAGTCCTATCTCCATTCTTGGATCTTGGAGAATATCTTACCTTAAGGAGATTTGTTATCTATAATATTTCACCTCCTATGGACAGCGAGGTGTTCCACTGATCTGAATGGTTCAGATCCAGAAAAAATAGAGGAAATAGGTTGAAGACTCTCCCTAGACTCTGTAGATACCTGGAATGTAATGCTTTGATTGTTATCCTGTGTACCTACAATAGGCTTCAACCCGCAAACATATAAAAACCACCAGAATATAATCTACTAATCTATGTTAGTGACTATTAAGGAATCTAACAACATACATGTGAAATCATACAACAACAATATATGTGGGAAAAAAATCAACCTGCATTAAATAAATATGAAGAAGTTTACAACCAAGCCTTAGTGTTGACATGCATCTCCATGAAACCAAGCATTCTCATCCCCAAAAGCTCCGACTCTAGATCTCTATACTCTCCCAAATGATCTTAGGCCAAGTGATCAATCCAATAGCATAACAATACCTTAAGAGTTCTCCCCCTCAACCATGTACATAAGCTTGTATTTTTAAAGCTTAATGGATAGGGTAGGTTGAGAGATTAGTGGGTGAGGTGGCCTCTAAGATCCTAGGATGAGTGATATCGAGCTCAACTGACTCACAATAGTAAGGATAAGGGAAGACACAAGGATTCTCATCTAGAAGCCTCGAGAAACTTCTCTTTTTCCCTTTTTACCTAGGGTACCGCGTTTCTCCTTCAATGACAGAGCGGTTCTAGTAATAATCGCATATGGACCAAGCTCCATAAGAAGTGGCACCGCTTGTGGGAAACAGGGGATGGGCGGTGCGAACAAGGGTAACGCTTCTGGATAAAGGGGCAAGCGCAGTGCTTGGAATTTTCATAGATGATTGATGATAACCATGAGTTTCCACTCCAAGAGCTGGGATTCAGGGCAAGTAGAAATGTCAAATCTCTTATCACATGATGGTGACAGGATTTTGGTATAACAGGATTCCCCCCAAAGCATGCATCTTAGAGGGATATGATAAATGAGAGCTTTGAGAGAGCAAGCCGTTGCAATGAGATGAAAATGTTGGCTCGATCGGAGCATGTCGTCAAGTAGGAATCTGTAGTACATAAGTATGTTGACTCATATAGACAAGTAACCAAACTCATGGCTACAGACCAATACAAGGGAGATCCATGAGAGGAATAAACAAGCATGGCTACTAGAATACATCGTAGATCCATGTGATAGAGGACTCAAACTTGGACATAGCTACCAGAAATACAATGTAGATCTATTCCATAGAGATGCAAATTTGAGCATAGCCATGACCATACAAATGTGGATCCATGCTAGATATACAAAACTCCATCACAACCTGGGGAAAAGTAATGAGCACTTTAAACTAACACCCGAGGTCTTCATCTCGTCTTCCAAAAAGTACAATTCTATCAATGTGATTACAATGATCTGAAGTTGAACATGGTAGAAGCCACTTGATTATCATCCAATGATGTGAACCGTTAACAAGTGCGAGGGAGATCACCATTAATGCCAATGATTCCCAAGGTACTCTAGTACAATCTACTGAGTGTAAATAGATATCCTGATGTCAAACACCCAGTCGATTCTATCAATCAAAGGTCGATGATGTGAACCTATGTCGAGAGCGAGAGAATCTGTCATTAAGGTATACATATCTCAAGGTACTAAATATTGTTTCTAAGGATATTTCTTGGATGATAAGTTGATGTCGACGGGAAAAGTCTTGTCAAAGGAGGGCCATGATGAGTCCCACATTGACTACACGAAACTTGGAACATAGTTCTGGAATTATGTGAATGTAGTAACCATATGACTGACTCAAAGATACTAACACAAAGACTATGTAGACTCCAAAGGTAAAACTTTTTCAAATCCCTTTTGAGCATCGGGCGACATGACAAAAAGACTTGGCAGTGTGACTGAATGGGATAGACACACAATGTGACATTGGACAATGCATTCTTTTGAAAGACTCAAAAAATTGACATGACTCATGAAAGTGGATCGTCATGGAGATCAGCTGAATACCCAATTGAATGACATGATTATGAAGACAAGTGCCATGTTCAAAGGTAACGACAAACAACTGCCATTATTTGCAAAATGATTCCCTTCCCATTTCCTCCATCATGATTGATGAGTGCCTCTTTTCAGTTTTACGAGTTAAAAGAGGGTAACAAACACTCGATATAGCTTGTCAGAAGAAAAGTCCAGATTCATATATTTTACGAACCTAAGAGAGGACAGGTTCATTCCCAAAATGGGTCTCTCAATGTTTGATTTAACGATTCCACTGAAAAAAAAAATCAGTATCGTTCATGTTTAGAGAGTCTAAATTAATACGGAAGAAGACTCCAAAGGGGTCCTTTTTCGTATGATTTAGTCCCTAAGGCCAGAAAAAGTATAAAATCATACCTTAGAGAACTCTTCCAGTCATGATTGGATGGAGTGTTCCTTTTTCATAAATAGTCCTATCCAAACCAAAAAATAGATTACCTACCATTGGACGAACGACTCTTCAAATATTTTAACGAGAGTGAAGAAGACAAGATCGCTCGACAATATTTTTGTATTTAGGGAGCCTAAAAAGAGTTTAAAGAGGACTCCATTAAAAATTTTCATGTTTGAATCTAGAGCATGAAAAAGTAATAAACTAAGCTCAAACCACTTTTCATGTTTTAACTAGAGCATGAAAAATGAAAAGTAAGCTCAACCCCATCTTACTATTTTTAACGAGCTCAAAGATCAGCTGAAAGAATGCTCGAAGATTGGTTTCATTTTTACGCAAGCTTGAAACCAATGGATAAACTATGCTTAAGGAAACCTACTTCATTTTTTAATGATCTTGACATAGAAAATGAACTATGCTCAAGAATGATTTCATTTTTTTTCAAGCTTGAAACCAAAAGGTAAACTATGCTTTAGGAATTCCATTTCATTTTTTAACGAGCTTGAAATAGAATGGAAACTTTGCTCAAGAATGATTTCATTTTTATGCAAGCTTGAAACCAAAAGGTAAACTATGCTTGAAAAAATCCCATTTAACATGATATACAGAGGTTGGAATCTTTCCCCCAGCATGATTGCTAGAAAAGATTACCCCTAGCATGGTTTCTAGCGAAGCTTACCCCTAGCATGGTTTCTAGTGGCTTGACATGCCCCCAAGATTCGTTTCATTTAACGTCTATTTTTCTTCCATACCCAACCTAAAAACCTGGTTACTAATGTGAAAATGTTCACCAGGGGGGTAGGAAGAACGAGAATTGAGAAGGTGAAAATAAGGTTCAATTTCTAACACTAAAGTGAAGACTCAACTCAAGGGGAGGGGATCTGTTTCATTTTTACACAAGCTTGAAACAAAAGGTAACTATGCTTGGAACATGATTTAATTTTTATGCAAGATTGAAACCAAAAGGTAAACTATGCTTAAGGAGATACATTTCATTTTTTAATGAGCTTGACATAGAATGGGAACTTTTCTCACAGGCATCCATTTCATTTTTTAATGAGCTTGACACAAAATGGGAACTTTGCTCATAGGCATCTGTTTCATTTTTTAACGAGCTTGACATAGAATGGGAACTATGCTCACAACATGGTTTTATTTTTATGCAAGATTGAAACCAAAAGGAAAACTATGCTTAAGGAGTGGTTTTATTTTTTAAAGAGATTGAAACCAAAAGTAAACTATGCTCTCAAACCTGCTCCTACCCAACATGATATCCAGATGTTGGTAGGTTGCCCCCAATTCAAAAAAGCTAGTAGCTTAGCTCCATTATGATGTCCATATACTAGAGCCATGCCCCCCATTTTACCTATGATGGGAATAAGCTAACTAGAAGAAGGGAAGGGAACCACAAGAACATGTGGCACATTCAGGGAAGTGTGATTACTAGGAGTAATGCGATGGTCAGGTTTAACAAAGGAAAGATGATCAATAGTCACAATACTCCCATCATGGGGAAAATGCATAAATCTAAAGAGTGTGGACACAATAGCCTTCATGGCATAAACATAATCATGTCCAAGGATAAAATTGAAATCTAAAGGACCTTGGACCACCATAACATCAATGCAGACAGTTTTCCCTCCTAATGTAATAGGAAAATGAGGAAGGATCCCTAAAGGTGCAGTAGTCCTTCGATTAAAAGCAAGCAAATGATCAGTGGCTGGCACAAGCTGAGGAGAACCTAAATCTTTCCAAGAAGTTAAGGATAGAATACTAACAGAAGCCCCTTCATCAACAATAGTGCGAAGTATCCTCCTAGTAGTAACATTCAAAATTATCTAGAAAGGAACACTCGAATGAATATGAGACTCTATTAGGTTACTCTAGTCAAAGGAAATAACCTCACTGCTCGGAGAGGGTTCTATCGAAATAGAAAAAATTTCCTCTTATCGAGAATAATTAGGACGAATCATAAAAACTTTGGCAAGTTTTGGTTCATTCTCTATTGGAAGAGAAGAACAAGACAAAGATTTGGTCAACACAACTACTTCAGTCTTAACACTCTCTGATGAAAGAGTGGGATCGGGTGGATATGAAATCAACTCGACCACTTCTCTCTCCGAAGGAAGAGTGGAATCAACCATAGATAAATCCGAATTGACCACTTGGTCAACCAGTGGGGGATTGAGGGATAATTTACTATCACTTGTTGGAATCACCTGTTTATGATCAGTAATATTTTCCAACCAACGCAAAGCTTCATTCATGCTTGGACAAAGAAAAGTATGATGCATAGCCTTGCATATCAAACAATGATACAATACTTTACCCTTACAACCTTTTACCAATGGGTCACTGGTTGAGGGAGTATCGTCAACATGATGGTCATAGGTTGATGACACAGACGGTTTGGATCTTTTACACCACTCTTCTTGTACACAGGAGAGACCAAGACACTACTTAAGAAGGTGCCCCCCCTTGCAAAGCATACAAGGGAACTTGGGTTTTCCAGGCGTTCTCTTAGAATGAGCACCATGAAGGGCAGATATTTGCTGCTTTTTCTCTTTCTTATCCTTCTTCTTTTTACCCTTTCCTTTCTTCTTTTTTTTATCCACGTGACTACTAACCATAGAGCTTTGGTCAAGAGAAGAAGAAGAAAGGGGTGGAACAACAACCGACAAAGAAGGAGAGGGATTAGGTTGAGGTTGATCCTCTCACGGAGGAGAGGTGACATTTGAGACATTATGTGTAACAAGAATTACTAGATTAAATAGCCATACCAATAATCCTATAGTTAATCCAAGAAGATTTAGAGTGGCAATAAAGGGAGGACCAATACCTTCACTTGGAGGGAATACAAAAGGTACACCTTGGAAAGGGACCTCTTGAGTGGTAGTCCCAGATGAGGATGCCATCTCTAAACTCTCTAATAACCCACTAAATACCACACACAAGCAAGTACTACTCAAACTAAAAGCAACAAGCAAACATGTGAAAGGAGTGGATAAGAGTCAGGAACCTCGTAGGATAGGCCAAAAGGATAACTCAGATGGTTTGAGGATTCCTAAAAGGGTCTCTCAATATACTCAAGGTATGAGGGAGATCAAATCGGTAGTAGTGTTGTCTAATTCATAACCATACACAAGGGGCCTTCTGATATACAATCGAGTACGTGAAGTACCTTTCTATATACCTCAAGGGTACATGAAAGGCTGTTTGATATACCAACGGTACGTGGAAGAACCACATGAGTCCTGGGATGTAATGCAGACAAGTAATGACAGCTCCTACGCTTAACGACACCCGAACACGTCTCTAACTTATCACTCAAATTGCTAAAAGTTTTAACCTAGTACTACCATTAATTTTATCTTCTGCATTTAGGTGGAACCATGGAGTGAAAACATGAATTTAAATAAGATGCACACTGATCTATACGATCATGCAAGTTTTCCTCTTCAATGAAATTCTACCTAAGAGAGGGAGAGAGATTTACTTTTCTTCCAAAAAATGCACACCCAAATGCAAATGCAATTCTATCTTTTCAAACAAAAAGTGAAATATCAATGCACCCCAACAAATATTCAAAGCAAATAAGAAAGAGATATAGAGAACATAAAACATAAATAAACCAAAAATGTTTCCTATCTTTTCATGCTTGAAAAAGACGCATAAAAAACTCAATGGAAAGATGGTTTCACTAACGTTTCCAAAAAAATCTAACTCTAATGCATGCAAAGTTGAAAATAGATGTTTCTTCTCAATGAAAGTAAGATCTATAATTTCAAAAAATCATGCACGAAACAAAAATAAAATCGTTCAACAAGCTTGCAAATAAGGAAAAATAGAGAGAAAACTAAAACTTCTCTTTGAAACAGACAAGGAAACGAAGAACCAATCTTTCCTACCAAGCACTGAAAAAATCAGCATGCAAAAGGAAACAAGAATCACCCCAAGCAAAGAAAGACTCAAAACAACATGGATCACTCATGCATTCCAAGTCCAAAACAAACCAAATCCTACACATGAAAATGAAATGTATATTTCCTATTCCAATGAATAATATATACAAAAAAGAGAAAGAGGTTTCAAGCAAAGAAAATAATGCAAACTTCAATGCAAGAAACATAAACTCTCTTTGAATGCAAAGTGAATGTAACAATCAAAGCGACTGCATAATATACAATTCATGGCCCCTCCTGGCCGTGAGGCAGCATTTTTTTTTTAAAATACACTTTATTTTCATCAAAAAGTAAGCCAAAAACACACAAAAAATCAAAATACAAAGTCTGGCACAAGGCCTACCTGGCACCGCGTAGATGAACCTGCTAATAGGAGGTTTTGAGGTAGAACCGCTTCTTTCTCACTGGATTCAAGCGATGGCACCATGTGTTGCTAACTGGACTCAAGCAGTGGCACCGCTCCTTGCCAACAAAGCATGTGCGGTTCCTCGTAAAATTCCAAAACACAAAGAGAATGATAGATAAAGTCAAAAAAAGACCAGATCAAGGTAAAGGTTGATATATTGAGTATAAAAATAGAGCATAAAAGGTCGAAATGATTCATATTTGAATAGATCTGGAAGTTTCAAACCCAAATCAACTGAGTGAGATAGTAGATATGACTAAAGAGAGTTGTAGAAGGAGACTGGATTTGAACAAGAGCTGAAGAACTGAGGAAGATAAGATCAACTGATACATATATTCATTCCCCAGCAGAGTCGCCAGATTTGTTAGCTAGAATATTTCACCACCTGCAGACAGCAAGGTGTTCCACTGGTCTGAATGGTTCAGATCCAAAAAAAATAGAGGATAGAGGTGAAGACTCTCCCTAGACGCCGTAGATACCTCGAATGTAATGCTTCGATCGTTATCCTTTGTACCTGCAATAAGCTTCAACATGCAAACATATCAAAACCACCAGAATATAATCTACTAATCTATGTTAGTGACTAAGGAATCTAACAACATACATGTGAAATCATACAACAACAATATATGTGGGACAGAAATCAACTTGTATTAAAGAAATATGAAGAAGTTTACAACCAAGCCTTAGTGTTGACATGCATCTCCATGAAACCAACCATTATCATCCCCAAAAGCTCCAACTCTAGCTCTCTATACTCTCCAACAACATAACAATACCTTAAGAGCTCTTCCCCTCAACCATGGCCATAATCTTGTACTTATAAGGCTTAATGGATAGGGTAGGTTGAGAGATTAGTGAGTGAGGTGGCCTCTAAGATCCTAAGATGAGGGATCTCAAGCTCAACTGACCCACAATAGTAGGGATAAGGGAGGACACAAGGCTTATCATCTAGAAGCCTTGAGAAACTTCTCTTTTTCCCTTTTTACCTAGGGTACCATGTTTCTCCTTCAATGACAGAGCGGTTCTGGTAATAACCACTTATAAGAAGTGCCATAAGCGGTGGCACCACTTGTGGGCAACAGGGGATGGGAACTGCGAACAAGGGTACCACTTCTGGATAAAGGGGCAAGTGCAGTGCTGGGAATTTTCATAGAATATTGATGATAACCATGAGTTTCCACTCCAAGATCTAGGATCCAGGGCAAGTAGGCATGTCAAATCTCTTATCACATGATGGTGACAAGATTCTGGTATAACATGTCATCAATGACAAAGGGGGATATTGTTGATGAAAATTTCATTGATGCCAACATGGACTTGTAGTGGCCCCATAGATTGTCATTGATGCCACCAAGTCCAAATTCTAGTGCCTTGGACCCTTTACAAAGTGGGTTTGACCCTTGGACCCCTTACAGAGTGGGTTTGTGCCTTGAAGAACCTTGTACCCAATTGACAAGGTCCTTGTACACACAAGGATGGATCTTGGAGCCACCAACTTGTTGTATATGCTGAAGACCCTACTGATGGTGGTGAAGACCCTGGATATGGTCCTGAAAACTTGATGGACATGGAGAACCCCTAGATGGGTTAGAGAATCATTAATGACCCATTATGTGGGCATTCATGCTCTGATGGTATCATAGTACCCCATGAGAAGACCCAACTAGCCCATACATGATGTCATGATGGATCTTGACTCTTGAGCATCTCCTAGTGTGGTTGATGTGGTTGAAGAATCCTATGAAGCCTCTTTCTTGTTGAAGAAGCCTTAATGAAGCCCATGGACCCACACTTGATGGTGTAATGATATTGCAACCCTTATTGAGTCATGGAGCTCTTGTATGATTATGATGACCTTGTATGGTCCTTGCTAGGATATGAAACCCATGCACATGTCCTTAGTATGATGAATAATCTCATGAAGACTTGGAACCCATAATGAATACCTCGATGCCCTTGCAAAGGTCATAGATCTCACTACTTTCACTTTACATGGTTAGATTGTATGATGATGTGGTATTTGTTCATGGTATCTTGTGAATACCTTGATTCCCATTTCTCGCAATTGGTGTGGTTAAGGGACCCAAACACATATTGGCTTGACGATGGTCCATATAGTGACAATATTGAAGCCCATGATGACACCTTGAACATGGAATGCCAATAAAAGTACTAGTCGCTCGATGCAACCCTATGAATATGTAGAGGACACACTCCGATGGATTTTAAATGATGTGGTTGAATTTGAAGGATGTTTTAAAATAAAAATAATAAAAATACATAAGGTTGGCCATTGAGGTGGTAAGAAAAATAATAAAAATACATAAGGTTGAATCTTGAGGTGGTAAGAAAATAATAAAAATACATAAGGTTGACCATTGAGGTGGTTAGAAAAATAATAATAATACATGAGGTTGACCATGGAGGTGGTAAGAAGTTTAAAGTCAAAAATAAAATTCAAATTAATAAAAAATATTACCTTTGAAGACAAGCCAGCCAACATGAAACATGTCCACAATAATGTGTATATAAACACATCAAAAAATACTCAATGATGTATGTAGAGAAGTGAATTCATGGATATTGGTCTGAGTGTTTTTCACAGCAGCAGATGAATAGTTCGTTTTTAGAGAGAAATATTTGGGCATCTTCACTAAAATTGGCATAACTTTCTCATACGGAATCAGAATTACAAAATTATTAGCTCATTCGAAAGCTTGTTACAAGGGCTATGTGATGAATTTATATAGATTTTATTTTGGTTTGTATATTAGTTCTTCATATTGTTATATTCGGAAAGTTATGGTTCATTCTTCTAGGTTTCTCTTGTGATGGAACATGTATCTCATGGATAGAGTTCATCTTTGATCTCTTAGTACATGAGCCTCTATATTGGTCTATATTTTTGAATTCATTATGGAGGATATGATGATGGTATTTCACACCTTTATGATGTGATATAATAAAATTTATGATGATAATGCATGTGATAATGATGTACACTCTATGATGTTGATGCACGCCTATACAATATGATGTACATGCATACCATAGTCTGGTGATGCTCTCCTATGCACCATGATGTATACTTCATGTTGATGATGCATGCACGACGCATAGTAAGATGATGATGATACACATTTGACGATGAGTATGCATACCCTATGATGATGGTGCATACCTATGATGATGATGCATGACAATGTATGCTTTATGTTTAGTGAAAGCAGAGGAAAATTACTTGTTCAGTAATTGTGTATGATGAGGTGTACAATGATGGACATGAGCAGTGTATGGTAGTGAAATGACTTATCGGTATATAGTGATGGCTCAGAAGATGACCGAGAACAGAGATGAGCAACAGTGATGAGCATCAATGATGAAAAGCATAGATGAGCAACAATGATGAGCAACAGTGATGAGCAATAGTGATGAGAAGTAGTGATGAGTAGCAGAGATGAAAATTAGTGATTAGAGGTAGTGATGAGAAGTAGATATTATCAGTAGTGTTGAGCAGTAGTGATGAGTAGATAATGATGTGCAGAACAGAGGTTGGTTATGATGCAAAGCCATATGATTGATTCCAAGAAGAATCTTGCACTTGAGGATTGGACTGCTCAAACCCTTCTTAGTTGGAGCTAGGAAAGACATGTTTCATCTTGTTATGAGAGTTGCTTCTATTTTCATCAGTTGGTGATGATTGTAATCGAGAATATTGTTGTCTTCCATGTACAATAAATAATGATCAAAATTCCATATATTCTTGTATCTCTTTTTTCTTCCATGTATAATAAATAAAGATAAAAATTCCATATATTCTTCTATCTCTTTTGATGTGATGTTGTACTTATGAATCGTAATGGATTTGACTATACAATTGATGATATAATGATAGATATGCTCTGATTAATTAAAAAAAGGTAAAATTTTATAATTTCTCTCACATTGATTCACCCCCCTCTCAATGTGGCAATTGTGTCCAACAAAAAGTAGTGAAAAGCTACTTAAAGATCACAATAGCAGGATAAATGAAGAATAAAGCATAAATGCACTTTATCTCTTAAAGAAAAGTAAAAATTAGGAATGGTGGGTGATATCATTGTCTAAGATGGTAAAATAAGGACAAATGTGGTCCGAGACACCATGCCGTATTAATCCTAAATAATATATGGAATAATTTTATTTTGTTTGTAAGCTACAGATATCTATTATAATATGGAGGAAAAAATACATAATTCATCCTAGCCAATGGAGGTCTTAGGAGGTGAAGCCACCCTGTGAGCCTCTAAAAAATAGGCCATCTAAGAGAACCAACGTTTAAGATGTTCCTGATTAAAAGTAGAGGCCTATGGACCAGACTAAGACATAATTACAGTATTCCAAAATAAAAAAGACATACTCATATGCTTAAGCCTAGAAATAGTTTTCAGTAGAAGACATGAAAATAGACATAGTTATAGAGTTCATAATTAAAAACAGACAATTGACACTATTTCTCTGACCAAGAAACCTGAGACAAGGGGTCTTGCTGCTACTAGGAGATGCGAACATTAAACTGGAGGAATTTATTTAATGATGGGGCAAGCCCATATTTCTTCCTACAACTTGGTAGGCGAGTTGGTGGTGGATTCCAAAGCCAGAGAAGGCAGATGTTGTTGTTGATCATACTACTAGGATGACATTTCCTTCAGACACTTTAAGAGAGGCTCGACCATTGAGGGGATGGGAAAAGGCTAAGCGTAAGGGGACGCAGATGAGAAACTGGTCACACTTCGGTTGCCACCATGACTAGTAATAAATAGACCTCTCGATGCACTCCTGCTGCCACCACCACCCTGTTCACGACCACCGACCTTTAGTCCCCCCAGCCTAGAGATTATTGCCATGCCCTTCCAAGAAAATGAGTTCTCCATGGCCATGAGATAAGCTTCTATCTTAGTAATTTTAGTTTTCATGGTTTGTATTGCAACCTATGCATCATACCAGTTGTTCAACATGTCCTCAGCTAGGTTGCAGAGCATATTCTTCATGAGCTAATAATGATTGATTTGGATACCATCCTCGCTGGTCAAAATATTCTGGTTGAGGACACGAATCTCTCATGCTTCCACTAAAACATGAACACCAGGAGAGATATGAAGTTAATAACCTGTCAGGACCTAAAAACTATAGCCACATTGGGATTTACCTCTACTAGATCTAGCTCTCCTTGACATTCCTCTCTGCCACAACATGGAGACCAGCTTGAGCCGCACCTTCCTAAAATCAAGGAGATGGGGGGTACTCCTTCCTTCAATACACTGAAAGAACCTAGACACAGAGACATAGAGAACCTCCAGACACGCAGTGAGCCAAGCAATTCTCTGAGTCGAACCAAGACAAATCATGATGGAGCTCAAAACCATATTCCTGTCAGTCATGGTACCTGTGTGCAATGAATTTTGTTGCAGGTCCATGAAATTTACCATGAGGACGGACCTTCTCTAGCCCGAGTCGCATGATACAAAGTGACAATTGAAGTGTCTCCCACATGCGAAGGACTTAGAATGTTCTGGAGGGTCAAGTTGTCGCGGTAGATGTCAATGCTGGACTCATGTTGATCGCCACATGTTTGGTGCAAGGACCAGGGGGAGGCGCATCGATGGTCACTGGAATTATCACCTGCAGCTGGGAATATATGGAATAAATTGATTAAGCACTAGGAGATATAATTAAAGATATGATCCTAATGTATAGATCGAATTGTATTCCAGCAAAAATATATAGTGAAATATTGTAAATATGTTGTATAAGAATATGTTGATTATTTGATGTTTCTGTTTATAGTATATTAGAAACGTTAGATGTGATTAATGATTTACATGTTAGTAATATATTATTGTATGTTAATGCATATGTACTAATAGTCCAATAATGCATGAAAATTTTACATGATTTTTATGCCTTTCAATCTTCCTCTTTGTGTTGTGAAATTCAAGAACCTGCTAAGTCCCTCTACCAAAAGTAGAAATGCAAGCGGAAATAGAAACCCTATGTAACCCCTCCAGTAGAATAAATAAGGGTGATACAAATTTGTTAATTGAGATTGAAAAGGACGTTGATCTCAAGCATCTGTTTATCTAGTTGACCATAGGAAGACTCTAGACCACACTTAATATTATCCTGATATATAACCTATGGACTTTATCATATTCTTTGCAAATGACCAAATTTGTTATGAAGGCTGTGAGTTTTTTTATTTATTTTGATAGAGTGAGATTTGTCTTTCTTAAAGAACTAAAATTGAAGAAAATTGGTGCAATCCCCCCTTATTATGACTTTTTCAATGACTGAAATTGAACTTACCTATGTTAGAGGTTTCTTCAATACTATTTACTTTGTGTGTGTGTGTAAACAATTATGCACTAATACATTTCATGGTGGTTTTGGTGTTTTGTCCCTAACATGTACAATGTACCTACTTGAGTGTTGTGCAATCCTAAGCTCCAATCAAATGGAAATAGGTAATACGAAACCAAACAAACAAAATTCCTTAATATGCATGGAATGTAAATGAAGAGAAAACTAGCTAAAATATGACAAAAAATAACATATAAATATGATGGTTTATATTAACATAAATAATAGGAAAAGATAGAGACACATGGACATTAGTTGTAGATGGTATGTATCACTATAGGTGACCCAAGGGGTGGTCTTCTTTTCCTTTGTATCTAAATTTTGGCAAATGGTGTAAAATTTGGATTCCAAATGCTGAAAGCAAGAAAGGATAGAGGTTTTATTTCACTTTTAATGGAAAATCCAACATCATAACGTTGTTATTGTGTATGAATGTATAGAGTGATTCCAAGTGTTTCATTTATAAAAAACAATGTGGAAAATACTTATATCTAGCTCCAATTTTAGTAGTCCCTTTTCATTTACGATTTAATGGGGAAGATAAGTTTTGGAGATGCATTCAAACGTTACTTTTTGAAATAATGGTTAAGGAATGTCCACTTTAAACCACTACACCTTTTTTGAATGGACACTATAATTATCAACAATTTAATTATGGTTCTCATAATCCATCATGGTTTTTAATGTTTTTTCTATGTGAGATGCCATCATGGAGTTTTAGGTAAAATCAATAGAATGATAGTTGAGGTAAGTATTTTACTTTGGTTCTTAGACGTATTTTTGAGGTTATATGGTAATGGATTAGTGATGTAAATGTTGTTAATAATGTGAAAAATGGTGTATAATGGAAATTATACTCATGACAAGGTAGGTGAGAAAGACTTGGTTGTTAATAGTGTGGGTAGGATGTTGATGTATTTGTAACTTTGGAATGTATTCACTTGTATATCTTATATTGTACCTCGATGTTCCTATTGGGAGAATCATTTGTATTTCATTGTACCCCAATGTTCCTATCAGGAGAGTCATTAATATAAGAAAGTCATGTGAATTCAATGAGCTTAACCCTCTGTTATAAGTTCAGGAAATAGTCCCCACAATTGACTTAAGGTTAACCCTCCTTATTGATCGGAGGGAAAAGTCCCCATAGTGTTGGAGACATCTACCATCATACACACTCTTTCAGTCAAAATTGGCCTAGTTAAACCACTATCCTAAGTTTAATTGACATCAAGGAGCATTAATTACCATCATCCCAGTCACTCCCACGCCTACCTACAGTCAAGGAGGCTAACTTAGCCTTTCCTACAGTCAAGGAGGCTAACTGGAGCACTCCAGGGGTGATCTGGGTGACATTCATGCACCTAATTGCTAACTGGGGGTTACTTTCAGTTCAACCAATCAGTTACAGTCAGTTAAGGCGCCTCCATGCATTAAATATATTATTTAATCATTATTTATTGATTATTTTATTTTTATTTAATGAACTGGAGTGAACTAGGCGCCTTCACCAACTTCTGATGGTCAGTTCAGCTTCAGTTAACATCATCAAGGTTTATTGGAGTCATGCAGTACTAGCACTTGATGGTTGGTTGCTATGACATGTGTTTGATCTCCTTCAGTTGAGATTAAGTCATTTATTGCACTCCAACTTCAGTTAGGATTGGTGAGTCAATTAAGGTTTTTTGTCAAGTGGTATTGCATGGCAAAGAGTCAGTTAAGCTAGACTCATGCATGGGAATTCAAATTTTCCCTTAGTTATTCGAATCCTTCATTGAGTTAAGCTATGGCTCATGCATGGGAATTGTAATCCTTTATTGTTTATATAATATACAGAGAGGAAACTTATTTGGTTCCTGAAAATTTCCAATTCATGAGTAATTGTTAATAATTCTTTGATGAGATTGAATCTTAGTTCCTAGATCATGTGCAAGAATTAATATGGTATCAGAGCTACGGAAGCACTAAGATCAATTTCTCCATGAAATGTGAGCAATAGCTCAATTCTTTTATTTTTCCCTTTATGTTTTGATTTTCAGGTTTCTACAGGTGAAGCATTCGCTACAAGCAAATCCAGATGGCCTCCTTAGCAGCCTCCTCAGTACCTATGTTGACTCCATACAATTTCCACACATGGAAACTCAAAATGGAACATCAGCTAAGAGGCAAAGGACTCCACAGTGTCACCATGGACACTGAACCGGAGCCTGGATCCGCCATAGAAAAATCAAGATTCTTCAACAAAAAGGATGAAGCCTTCGGTTTCTTATGCCTCTATTTCCGATGAACTTCTCTTCCATCTTACGGATCTGAATACACCAAAAGAAATATGGGACAAATTGGAATCACTGTATGGAAAGCATGATGACATGAGAGTTTATCAACTCGAAAATGAACTCATGTCTCTCCAACCTTCCAATTTCGAGACTCTGAATGATTTATTTACAAAGTTTAAGAATATTGTTTTTCTCTTGAAGCAATGCAAAGTGGAGAAGGAAGATGATCAGCTCATCTTAGCCATCCTCTCCAAACTCGGGTCTGATTATTCAGTTTTTGTTTCTACATTCCGTGCAGGGAAGCTCACAACTCCCAAATGGAAGATGCCTACTCTCGATGCCTTCATTGAGTCCTTAACTTGTGAACATGACAAGCTTGTCCAGATGGGGATCATCTGATCTTCCCATGACCAAGCCCTCCATGTCATGGGGCCCAAAGATGTGAAAGGTAAAGGTAAGAAACAAAAAAATCAGAAAACTAAATTTGATGCTCCAAATCCTAGATTTGAAAATCAGCAGCATGATGAATCTTCCGGTTCAAGGAAGAAAAAAGGAAAATGGCATAATGGGAAAGAAAGAGTCAGGTGTTCTTACTGCGGGAATGGTTTTCACCCTGAACATGTCTGCATGAAGAAAAATCTTGATGAAGCAACCTCTCTCCTTGAGAGGAATCACATCAATCTTCCAGAGAGCTTTCGGAGGAGAGATCAACAAGACCGGGAACCACAGCATGAGAAAGGTCATGCCCTCATGGCAAGCACTTTGAAGTCAAAATCACTGCTGATTGATAGTGGAGCTTTGAATCAAATGATGGCTGAAAAAGACTCCTTTTCATCCTTGGAGACCAGCAAATCCATCCCCATCCACTTGGGAGATGACTCCACCATCATTTCCAAAGGACAAGGTACTGTAAATCTAGAAAATGGTTCTTTTTCTAATGTTTTGTATGTACCATCTCTTGCAGCAAATATTCTTAGTGTCTATCAAATGACACATACAGGAATGCCTAAGAGGGTCTCTTTCAGCCCAAATGATGTTGAGATAATAGAAATTTCATCCGGGAAACTCATTGCAAAAGGCCATGCAAATCATCATGCAAAAGCCTATGAGTTTTCTCACTTTGTTGCGGATGAAAAGCCCACCGCTTTGCTAACTCATGGAAATGAGGTTAGTAGGCTGTGGAATGAAAGGTTTGGCCATATTAATTTAAAATATTTGCAGCAATTACAGAAACATTCCATGGTTGAAGGCCTTCCGGTCATCAAGGCAACTACGGGAGTCTGCAAGGGCTGTGTGATTGGAAAGCACCTTGAGCACAAGTTCGATCGGGGGAAGGCAAACCGACCTACAAGCATATTGGGGCTGATACATTCTGATATCAGTGGTCCAATTCCTGTCACATCCATGAATGGATCAAGGTACCTCCTTACCTTTATTGATGATTTTTCTAGGTATACATGGGTTTTCTTCCTCAAAAAGAAATCAGAGGTATGTGAAATTTTTTTTGAATTGAAGGCTTTGATCGAAAATGCCTCTAGGCTTAAGATCAAGATATTGAGATCTGATAATGGAGGGAAGTATGTCAGTAATGATTTTCTGTCCATATGCTCCCAAAGTGGTATTCAGGTCCAACATTCAATTCCCTACACTCCCCAGCAGAACGGTGTTACAGCGGAAAGAAAGAACCGGTCTCTCAAAGAGATGACCACCTGGATGTTGGAGTCAAAGAAGCTTGCTGCAAATTTATGGGATGAAGCCATGCATGCTATAGCATACATTCAAAACAGGGTGCCGCATTCATCAGTGAAAGGTAAGACTCCTTTCGAAGCATACTTTGGACACAAGCCAGATGTGTCTAACCTACGGGTGTTTGGGTCCACTGCATGGGCCCGAATTCCGCTTGATAAAAGAAGGGCTTTGCAACTGTAGAGCATAGAATGTATGTTTATTGGATATCCTGATCAATATAAAGGATTCAAGCTGCTGGATATCAAGACCAAAAAGATCATCATCGAGAGAAGTGTCAATTTCGATGAGCCTCTTCAGGAGGTGGAACTAGTGGAGGAGAAAACTGCTGAAATTCCTTCCTATTCCACTGAATATTTGGATGATTAAATTGGGGATGATGACCCTGATTTGGATCCTCTGATTTCTGATATCAGTGTGCCATAGACATCAGATACTGAATCAGAACCTGAAGTGCAAAAACATCTTCCTACATGGGCCCGACAGACACTCTCTTCTGCAGGAGACAACATTGGAATTCTGGATGATCCAAGGAGAACCAGGTTTGATTTCCAAAGAGCAGGTATTGCACTTTCTTGTTCTGATATTTTGCTGTCCAAAAATTGATATTTGATGATTATTTCAGATCCAAAATCCTACTACCATGCTCGGAAGGATCCGAGATGGCAAGTTTCCATGGATGAAGAGATGAATTCTCTTCAAAAAAACACTACTTGGGAGCTAGTTTCTCTTCCTCGGGGAAGGAAATTGGTTCAATGCAAGTGGGTGTTTCAGAAAAAGGTTGCTGCTGATGGAAGCACCTGAAAATATAAGGCAAGGATGGTAGAAAAATGTTTCTCTCAGGTCCAAGGAGTGGACTACCATGAGACCTTTGCACCGGTTGCAAAAATGGACTCCATCCGCCTTGTTTTGTCTATTTCCGCATCCAAGCACTGGGAGGTGCATCACATGGATGTTAAGTCAGCCTTTCTGCATGGAGATCTTCATGAGGAGATATACATGAAGCAGCCTAAAGGTTACATAATTGATCCATCTTTGTTTTGCAAGCTAAAGAAGTCATTATATGGTTTAAAACAGGCCCCAAGAGAGTGGTATTCCAAGATGGATGCCTTCCTTCTCTCGCAAAACTTTCAGCGATGTAGATCAGATCCAAATGTGTATTTACAGAAACATGATGATAATATTATTATTATTGTTTTATATGTTGATGACTTACTGATCACAGGTAGCACAATTGCCTCCATTTCAGCCATCAAAACTGCTCTCCACAATGCCTTTGAAATGAGTGATTTGAGGCTTCTAAAACAATTTTTGGGGCTCGAAATCGAGCAAAATTCTGATGGGATTATGGTCACTTAGTAAAAATTCTGATGGGATTATGGTCACTCAGTCAAAATTCAGACCTGTTAGTCAAGTTTAACATGGCTGAATGTAGGCCTGCACCATTCCCTTTCCTTTCAGGGATCAGCCTTGAAGAAGGAAAAAGCACACCTCTCGTGGACTGCACTATCTATCGACAGCTAATTGGAAGCTTATGCCATGATATTTGTTATGCCGTGAATGTTTTATCAAGATACATGCAGCAGCCTCATGATCTTCATTGGAAGGCAGCCAAGCGGATCCTCCAGTACATTCAGGGAACCAGGACCTACGGCATTCACTATGCTGCAGATTCCGAGCTAGAGCTGGTTGGATACACAGATTTCGATTGGGCGGGTGATTCTATTGATCGGAATTCAACTTATGGATATGTATTCATGTTTGGTGGTGGCCCTATTTGCTGGTCAAGCAAAAAGCAGGCTGCCATAGCACTATCTTCAGCAGAGGCCGAGTATCGAGGAGCGGTGAATGCTTGCATCCAAGCAGTTTGGTTGCAAGGAATTATTTCAGAGTTTGATCTTGGTAGTAATTTTTCCACTGTTCTCTTCTGTGACAACCAGAGTGCTATTAAGATATCCACGGATCCATTTACCAGGCAGAGGACCAAACATGTAGAGATTCACATGCACTACATCAGGGAGCTAGTGCATGACAGGACCATCATTCTGCAATACTGCCCGACTGATGAGTAGATTGCAGACATCTTCACCAAGAGCTTTTCAGAAAAGAAGTTCACTTACCTCTGTTCACTGTTGGGGGTGAGTTCATCAGGGTGATCTAGACTACTTTCAGTGTTCAGCTTGACGGGGGGTTTCGTTCCCACTGGGTTTTCCCTCTTTTCCTCACTTAGTTTGTTTTGAGCATTGTTTCAGTTACTTTATTGTATAGGGTGACCTATGGCCTTAGTTGCCAGGGCCCTATCAGTTTATGCATCTATGTTTTCTAACTCTTCCTGAGTATAGCTTAAGGGGGGGTGTTGGAGACATCTACCATCATACACACTCTTTCAGTCAAAATTGGCCTAGTTAAACCACTATCCTAAGTTTAATTGACATCAAGGAGCATTAATTACCATCATCCCAGTCACTCCCACGCCTACCTACAGTCAAGGAGGCTAACTTATCCTTTCCTACAGTCAAGGAGGCTAACTGGAGCACTCCAGGGGTGATCTGGGTGACATTCATGCACCTAATTGCTAACTGGGGGTTACTTTCAATTCAACCAATTAGTTACAGTCAGTTAAGGCACCTCCATGCATTAAATATATTATTTAATCATTATTTATTGATTATTTTATTATTATTTAATGAACTGGAGTGAACTAGGCGCCTTCACCAACTTCTGATGGTCAGTTCAGCTTCAGTTAACCTCATCAAGGTTTATTGGAGTCATGCAGTACTAGCACTTGATGGTTGGTTGCTATGACATGTGTTTGATCTCCTTTAGTTGAGATTAAGTCATTTATTGCACTCCAACTTCAGTTAGGATTGGTGAGTCAATTAAGGTTTTTGTCAAGTGGTTAACTAAGTGGTATTGCATGGTAAAGAGTCAGTTAAGCTAGACTCATGCATGGGAATTCGAATTGTCCCTTAGTTATTCGAATTCTTCATTGAGTTAAGCTATGGCTCATGCATGGGAATTGTAACCCTTTATTGTTTATATAATATACAGAGAGGAAACTTATTTGGTTCCTGAAAATTTCCAATTCATGAGTAATTGTTAATAATTCTTTGATGAGATTGAATCTTAGTTCCTAGATCATGTGCAAGAATTAATACATAGTTGAGGGGCACTAGGGTTATTAGACTCTCCTAGATATGTGTAAGTAATTGTCAAGTTGAAAACTAGTATAAATAGAGAGTGAGACTCTCCATTTGTCACACACACTCACTCAACTAGGGCGCATGAGTGAGAAAGGAAGTCCAGCTATTGTAGATCATATTTTATGTATTTGGGTCTTACTACTACCATTGGTGCTCATTTTATCTTTTGGGAAGTTGTGGGGTTTTATCCTTTATGGTTTCCCCAAGGAAAATATTTCTGTCTCTTGTCTCTTGTGATTATTGTTGTGCATATTATTCTCTCATATAAGATCCTAGACCATTTGCTTAAATGATAAAAATCTAACATGGTATCAAATCTAACCTGAGAATAAGACACTATCCAGCTGCAGAAGCTAGGGATTCTTACTTTTTCTGTCTCTCTCCATAACATATCAACAAAAGGATAATGGGATAAATCTCCATTGAAGGGTTCATCTTTCTATTGAAACATAATTTGATTTCCGACATTTTCAATTTTTGCTACGGGAAATTAAGGATTTTCATAGAAGAGGATTATTTCAATGAGCCCAACTTAGGATTTCTGTCCTTATCAAAATCAAAGTTTAGAGACCAAGTTCGATATTTTTGGTTGGGTAAAGCTTCAGGAAATTCAAACCCTAGTTTGACCCCGGGCCTAAAAAACCCTAAAACACTAAAATGGGTAGTTTTGGTACATTCACTATATCTCGGCATTGAAGAAGTGTCTGGGGCCAAATTTTACACAAGACGAAGATAAAATCCTGATGTACCCTTTGTAGAAATCTCAACCTTTAGTTCTCTATATGCTAGGAGATATGATTCCTCCATATCAGGGTTCCAGCCTCTCCTAGGATTCATCCCTAAACAGGACACGTAGGGAGAATTTCTATATCTTGGGATACAAAGGTCCAAATTAAATTTTGCAAGATGTTCCAGATAGGGCACAAAATTTACTTAATGTGGTAAAAATTTTAGACCTTGATGATGAAATAGAGACATGTGACAGGATGCACAAGTTCGATATGATGAACAGTCCTAAAAGAAGTCACCTTGGTGTAGAAGGAGCAAGTTGACACAAGTCAACTTGACCGAAGAACGACTTAGTCGATCAGCCGACTAAGTCGGTCGGTTGACTAAACTAGATGATTAAGTCGGCTAAATAAAAGTCGTGTCGGTTCACCGAACCGACAGGTAGTTATTTTGTAACTGTTTGTAAATTGTATATATTAGGCTGTTGAGCCAAACGAGAATGTAGTTCAGTTCTTTACCTTGTATGAACTCATTATAATAATATAATCTATTTTCCTATATGTTCTTGTCTCCTGTCTCTGATTTATAGATATATATGTTTTAGTATGTATTATTGGTAACCTTATGTGATCTGTGAGATTACAACATTGGTTTCGTTGCTGGGACATGAACCCGGGTCTCTCGGGTGAGAGCCGAGTATCCTAACCAACTAGAACACAATACAAACAACCAGAACAGACAAAGATACAAAGGCCGACGATATGAGCGCCGGTACAAAAATCGACTCCAGGGTTATGGAGGAAGATGTCGATTCCCTGGGAATCGTGACATACAAACGCGTCGACCTACCCAGTGCTTCACATGCTACAAGGAAGGTCACCAGTACGCAGATTGTTCATACAAGGACAGAACTGATCTTAAATTCTGTATGCACTGTGGAGTAGGCGATCACTCCCTTGAGTATTGTCCTACTATGTTAGAAAAAATCAATACGAAGAAAAATGTTAATGTCTTGGCTTGTGTACAAAAGCATGATGTACTAACTACTAAGAATTTACATGTTGTTACTCAACAAGGCACAAAAACAGGGCCTGATAACCCCCAAATTAGGAAGATTAAAGATACAAATGTTTACCCTGACCCTATAAAGCAAAAACACATATATCAAGAGGCAACCCACATATTTCACGACATTGCACAACAAGAAGACCTCACTAGCAGTCGACCTAACACAATACAACAATTAATCTATCTCACTCAAACAGACAAATCCATGGTTCAGTTCATTGATTTATTGCATCAAATAAAAAGTACTAACATCGAAAAACAAAATAAGAACATCTGCAGCCTAAACCAAAAAGACAAAAACAATGTCGACCCACTTGTCGACCTAGAAATCGAAGGTTACCACGTCCGACAAGTAGTGCTTGACTTCGGGTCTCAGGTAAATATCATGACCTGGGATACATGGGGAAAGATGGGAAAACCTCGACTCTACGAATCAGGTATTTACCTAAAACTCGCCGACCAAGGTCTCATTGAACCCATTGGGGTTTGGAAAAATGTCGACACGACCATCAAAGGAATTTTGACCAAGGTTGATTTTGAAATCTTTGACCCAAAAGAGGGATCTAGTTCATTCCCCGCGCTAGTCGGTCGACCTTGGGGATGGAAGATGAAAGCCTCCATATCCTTAGACAAAGAACAAATCAAGTTAAAAGGAAATGGTCACAAATTCATTGTACCCATTATTCCTTCCCAAGGATAACCTTGGACTAAACCGATTGATGAGGAAGTCAATGTTAGACAACTTTACCAGATCCACAACAATACGGACTACACAGAGCCTAATATCCAAGGAGAACTTTACTTAGTTAACCAAGACTCAATTGGTTATAACTCAGATGCTGAACTATATGACTGGGAGATGGAAAATTACGAAACACAAGCAAGAGGGTGCTGGACTATACAAAATGTACATAAAAAACCCACACGACAGTGCTTCATAGTATCCATTATCCCCAAAAATTTTGAAAAGAAAATAAGGGAACGACCTACCTTACAACCAACCAACTTAAACACTACACAACTACCCAGGTATAAGGAGAGGGAATTCCTAGTCATGCACATTGAACAATTATCTAAGAATATTGTAGAACATGGTCGACTCCAAAGCTTAGTCAAAACATTTACAGGTCAAGCAGCAACATGGTGGGATACCCATCAGACAAAACTTTAGACCTGGACAACTGCTTCAACTTTCTTTGTTGAACAATTTGGTGGACAAAAGTTAACCCAGCAAGCCCAGATCCCTACTTTTACCCAAGGAGAAAACCCAAAAGAACACATTAAGGCTTGTGAAAAGGAGTGGATAAGACTTGGATATAAAGATGAGAGAACTTGGCCACATCTATTCCCTTCAACCCTAGCTGACTTACCCAATACATAGTATAAGATGGAGGAAGCTAGAGGTGAAGCCTTCTTTTGGCAGGAACTCAAGGAAAATTTTATCAAAGACTTCCATTTCATACCTCAAAACAAAAAATTGGCCGAGACAGCATAGCAAATCAAACAATTTCTCCAACTGACCGAAAAACAACCCTCCCAGACCCACTGACAGATCAAGGACTGTAACAATATACAAAACGAATCCAGACCACAGATGACCCGTTTACACTTAGAAAATGAACACATGAAAGGCAAGAGCTTCAGATGGAAAACCGACCATAGTGAAACAACAAAACCTATCTATTCAATCTTGAAAGTCGAGACTACTGACAAACCAGATCTTGACAGAATGACTACAGCCGACTTTCCTACTACATTCTCATAGTTCACAGAAGGAAGTTGGCCGATTAATGAAGCTAAAGCACTAGAGTGGTTAGATGCAAAATTGAAAACTAAAGAGTTCAACATTTCCAATGACGACCGACCAAAAATAGCCAAGATTGGTGATTACTGGAACGAACAACAGACCACTAACATAGTGAAATTACTTAGAGAATTCCAAGATGTCTTTGCCAGGGATTATAAAGACTTAAAAGGGCTAGTAAAGGAAATGGGAGAAATGAAAATAGATACTAAACCTGATGTTCGACCTGTCAAGAAAAGACCTTATAAACTAGCTCACAAGTACAAGGAGATAGTTAAAAAGGAAATTGACAACATGTTAGCAGTAGGGATCATTTACCCTATCGACCAGTCTGAATGGGCAAGTCCCATGGTCGTCCAGCCTAAGAAACATGACCTGACAAGGTTACAAATTTGTGTCGACTTTAGGGAACTCAAAAAAGTAACATTAACAGATCCATTCCCAACTCCCTATGCTGATGAAATCTTGAATGAAGTTGCAGGTCACGAATGCTACTCCTTCACAAATGGATTTTCAGGATACAACCAAGTACCAATAGAAAAAGAAGATCAAAAGAAGACAACATTTGTCTGTGAATTTTGTTCCTTTGCTTACAGAGTTATGCCTTTTGGGTTGAAGAATGCACTTGCAGTGTTTTCCTGAATTGTTGTCAAGACTTTCCAAGAATACATATATAAGACCATGGCATTATATTTCGACGACTGGACTATATAATCCACCTTAAAAGATCACTACAAATGGCTTCGACTTATGCTGGAGAGATGTCGACAGATTCAACTCTCCCTGAATATTAAGAAATGTATCTTCATGACCCCCATAGGCATACTCTTAGGGCATATTATCTGTAAAGATGGCATCAAGGTTGACTTTGCCAAAATTAAAATCATACTTGACCTGAAACCACCGATAAACCCTAAACAAGTTAGGGTGTTACTTGGCCATACAGGCTATTATAGAAAGTTCATAAGACACTACTCAGATATGACCTATCCTTTAGAAGAACTACTAAAGGAAGACCAAGAGTTTAAATGGACAAAGGAATGCCAAATCTCCTTCGACAAACTGAAAAGAAAACTGGTCGAATCCCCCATACTTAAATTTCCAAATTGGTCGACCAAATTTCATGTGCATATTGATGCATCAGGAATCGCAATCGGAGCCATCCTGACTCAACCAGGGGGTGACGGGGTGGATTAACCTATAGTTTACAGCAGTTGAAAATTAAATAAGGCTGAAAGGAACTATTCGACCACTGAAAGAGAAGCCCTAGGTATGGTCTTTTCCCTCCAAAAGTATCGACATTACCTCTTGGCCAACCCCTTCACATTTTATACCAACCATCAAGCCTTGAAATACATCGTCAATAAACCCCTTCATCATGGGAGAATCTGTCGCTGGATACTTCTTTTTCAATAATTTGAGTTTGAAGTCGTGGTCCGACCAGGAAAGTTAAATGTCGATCCCGACCACCTATCCCGTATAGACACAGGAGAGGAACCGACCAGATTCGATGACGACTTGTCGGATGCACATTTATTTTGCATCGAAGCAGTGCCAGCAGAACTTGAAAAAATAGCTCAGTTCTTAGAGACCGGTTAGGCACCAAAAGGTATGAACACCAAGAAAAAACAAATCTTAGAAATGAAGGCTGCCCCTTACAGCCTCATCAATGGATTTCTATACAAAATGGGGTTAGACGACATTCTCAGAAGGTGCGTACTTGACCATGAGAGAGACCAAATCATGCATGAAGCACACTATGGATATGCGGGAGGACATTTTCAAGCTGATACAACTGCCAGAAAAATACAACAGTCGGCCTTATGGGGCCGACGATCCACAGAGATTGAAAAAACTTTGTTAGTCGATGTGAGCGCTGTCAATGACTTGGTCGACCTCTGTCGAGCACAGAGATACCCTTGATATCTGTAAACCCTAGTCTCACATTTGAAATCTGGGCTATAGAATTCATAGGACCATTTCCTATCCCATCCAAATGATCAGGTGCACGATATATTATCACGGCAGTAGAATATGTCACTAAATGGGTAGAAGTTGAACCCGTCGGTACATGTTCAAGCGACGTAGCCGCTAAATTTATCTACAAAAACATCATCACTAGATTCGGATTCCCCCTCACATTGATCAGTGACCAAGGCTCACACTTTATAAATAAAACCATCAAAAATTTGACCGACTAATTTCACATCGACCATCGACGGAGTACAGCATACCACCCTCAGTCGAATGGCGCGATTGAAGCTTTCAATAAAACATTGACAAAAGGGTTAACCAAAATATGCAGTATCGACAAAGATGACTGGAACGAGAAAATACCTATGGTTCTCTGGGCATATAGAACAACCTATAAACGGTTGACTGACCAAATCCCCTTTCGACTAGTCTATGGGCAAGAAGCAGTCATCCCCCTACATTTTCGACAGCAGACACCTCTTATTGCACAACTATTATATGTCGATGTCGAACATGCAAGAAAGGAACGACTATTCCAACTTAGCCAACTGGAAGAACACAGACTCATGGCTATACAACACCAAGAAATTCACAAGCAACAACAGAAAGCATGGCACGACCGCAACATCAAAAACACAAACCTGTCGATCGGACACTTTGCATTACTCTATGATAGTCGAGCCAAAGGAAAACCCAAGAAACTCCTCACAGAATGAATGGGCCCTTACCTTGTAGAAGAGATACACCCCAATGGTTCAGTCCGACTAAAAACATTACAGGGCCTAGTATTTTGGAAGCTTGTTAATGGAGCCCGACTCAAACGTTACAAAAACTGGAAAAAAAAATCATATAACGATCATAACCGTCAATCAAAATCCATAAAAAGCTAAAAATTCCAAAAACACAAGTAATACACCCGACACACCAAAACATGACAAGAACTCACTTCGACAACCGACATCATCACCTCCGACCATCTTCATCGACCCGACATCTGGCCGACCATTCTCAGTACCGACACCGGCCGATGACCCCAAAAGTCCCATCGTGCATTTATGACTTCGAGCGCTGAAAGAAATTCTCCATTACTCCACACTCCCGTATTGCAGCTAGACCGTCAAGTCCACCATTAATACATCCATTCCCACATGCAGCCACCCCATCGCCTATAAATATGGGACCGTCGAAGGTTCATTCACCACACCCTTTACACATAGAGCACTCACACAGTCATCCGATTAAAACCCCAGAAACCTATAGTAACCCCGACCAAAATGACATAATGGCCCCCAAGAAAACCCGAGCAGCGACCAAGGCGAAAGAGCTCTAGGCTGAGGATACACCCTTGATTCGCTGACTAAAACACATAAAAATGCCAAAGTCCAGGAGGGCTAATGGAAAAAAATATGGACCGAGATCCAAGATTGGGATTTCGTCGACAAGAAGATGACCCAAGCGACTGAAAAAATCTGAAGGAGCACCATCTTCAACTACCCCAACGCACCCCTGATGGCCAGCTTTGGTGGAACAAAAGAAGCTGCCGTCAAGTTTATCATCATCCGATACCACAACGGTCGGTTCTACTTCGACCGACCAGTCAACATTACTGGAGATATCATCTCCAAGATAACTGGCCTATCGAACCAAGGAAACCCTATACCAATCGGCATTAAGGAAGGATTGGTTGAAGAACTCACAGGATCATCGTCCGGGAAAAATTCTAAAGGATTGATGATCGGACAGATTACCACTAGAACGCCATAGATTGTGGCCAAAATCATCGCCATCACCCTGACTTTAGCAGGTCGAAGTAGCGACCTTAAATTGGAAATGCTGGAGGCCGTCGACATAATTGCCATCGACGGTCGAATCTACCGATGGGGAGATTGTGTCACTGACATGATCAAAACCATCTGCGAACGCTGCCAAGAGACGGGAGGAATCATCAAGTTCCCCTCCCTAATCCTTTGGATTGTGATGTACCACATCTGTCCGGAGGGTAGTCCAGTCTTCTAGGAGCTGACCAAATTCCACATGAACAGGTTCAAACCCTTCTCTCTGAAAGGAACCTTGCATGAGCTGGCGCAAGGAAAAATATTTTTAGAAAATTGGTTCCAACAGTTAAAGCTTCGCATGACCAGATGGCGGGTGCCTCAGAACATCTGACGCAATCTGCCGACGATGTCTCACATACAGTTGGAGCTCAACCATACCATGGTCTGGTATATGCAGGGCGAAGACCCCAAGGCCGCCGTTCTTGACTACTACCCAACTGCCAAGAAAATATTGCAAGAGTTAACTCGACAGGTGAAGACCAACATACCAGTGCCGGTGGCAGCCAAATAGGTCGACTTCTCAGTAACAGAGCCACTGACCAACCAGGAGAAAGAGGAAGATTAGGAGTTAAACCTGTACATAAGTACATTTGTGTCAGAGGACACCCCGGTCGACCCCCCTGGTCGGGTCCAAATCACCGTCAATCCTCCAACCAGAGTCGACCCATAGTCGACCGAACAATAGCCGAAAGAACAACCTTTGAAAGAGCAATAGCTGACAGAACCACAACCACAACAGCAACCAAATCGTCTGGCTCCAGCAAGCGTTGTCCCAACTCAAGTACCAACGACTGGAGTTGAGCAAGATAACCCTGAATATGCTTTGTCAAAAGGCATCATCAAGAAATTGGCCGTTGAGATAGCTGCCGCCGAAAGGAAAATCAGAGCACAAAAAGTACAGCAAGATAAATGTAAGCGCAAGCTTATCTTCGTAGAGTCGTCTGACAATGAGGACGAGCTAATAGCTGCGGCCGTTGACATTGTCGAGGATGCCGCTGCAAACAAAGTACTAGTTGAAACTCAGTTTCAATGATTTCTTGAAGCACGATCCCCTGAAGGTCGACCAAAGAAGGCCAAAATAACGACGACTCCTGAAGACATCGTTGACCTTGTGTTGACCCCCCCACCCCCATCCCCGACACCAGTAGTCGAGGAGAAAGCATCGACACAGTAGTCGCTCAGCCCCCTCGATTTACACCAAAGATAAATACCATAGACAGTCAAAGCAAAAGTTGACAAGGACAAGGAGCTCAAAGCTTTCTTCGAGACGCTGCCTGAGCTATTTCAGTCGGCGCAGAAAATTCAAACAACAGTTCCTCTATACGCAAGTAAGAAGATCTATACACAAACCACGTCGACATTTATCCGAAACACCCAAGAAGGTGACATCATTGGAGAAGTTCAGTCTGTCATAGAGAAAATCACCCCAGAAACCCAGAACGACCGACCCACTACACCGCCGAAAGCAGATATCTCTTCCGAGATCCCACGACCCACTTTCTCTAACCCCACCACCCCCCCCCCCCCCCCCCCCCCCCCCCCCCCCCCCCCCCCCCCCCCCCCCCCCCCCCCC
>LPNX010885740.1:228117-257604 GCA_001517045.1 Pseudotsuga menziesii
AACATAACTTGAAAATTTTGAAATAAAACTACAAAGGGAAAATCTAGAAACCTCCGGCATGCCTGGCATGCTCTCATTGAAATTTACAGCGAGAAGTACCCCAAAGTGGATAAGTACTACCTCTTTGGATATAGCATCAACTCATTGGTTTAATTCTCTGTAATGTGGTAGATTTTGAAAGTATTGAAGATCTCAACTATCTCCTTGAGACATTATGAAGCCTTTACATTATATACTTGTAATCTCATACATTGGGTTCATGTTAGTTGTTCTCTAGTTGCCAATGTAGTAAAGACAATATTCTAGTCAAAAAATTGTTTGATACTCAATATTGTGCAGTGTTTTGTCAACCCAAACCTCAAAACTTTGGATTGTTCTGGATTGTCTAGATACTACCTCCTGTGGTCCCTATCTTTCTTTATTTTTCTAATTGCTTATTGTGCACTAACTATACAAGTTTGTGCCTTTTCCTTGTTCGATGTATCTATGACAGAGACTCATACTTCTGTGCACTTGACTATCTGCAAAATTATTTTTCCTTTATAGCTCTTTGCATTTTTCAATGGTGTTTGGCCTAAAAGAGCATAATTATTACTACACCTTACACCCAAGTTGGAAAATGTGATGACCTAAAATAGCATAATTATATAATGCTGTATAAATGAAATTGAAAAGTGTTGAAGATGGGTACTGATTGAACACCTTTATGAAGGTGCGTAAATGTAGGGGCCAGTAGTAAAATAATAATCTCTATTATAATTAGGGCTGTTATCCTTATCTATGTGTCATATTTTTCTAGAAGATAGTATACTATCAAAGGAGATGTCATATTTGTAGGTAAATTCTCATTCTGTGGTAGCCTATTTCCTCTCTTATGTTCTTGTTCATCAGCTTAAATTAACCTCACCGCAAAATTCCAAAGATCCCTAGATGAATATTTAGTTTAACATTGGGTAAGCTAGTTTCTTCTTTGATGTTGTGTTGTTCCTTTAAGTTTGATGATATTAAGCAAGTTAAATCTCTTTATAGGCGGATGAACTTATTATTTCAAATTTCTGAGAAGCCAATGTTGTATTTTAAAATAGCAACAGGCTTTTAATTCATCCGCAGTGGTTTTCTGGAGAATCTCCATTTTCAAATGTGTAGACTTTATTTTTGTTTTATTGCTAATGTTGTTAAGGACAGTTTGATGAAACGACATGTTAAATCCATTGTGTTTTGTTTCTCTTCCTTTTCTGTTGGCTAGGAAATAGTGCACCTCATTAACTCTCAGTGATTTATTCTTGTTGTTATGAGGTTCTTAGACTTGCTTACTAATCATTTTTTCAACATGTATAGATGGACATGAGGGCCCCCACACACCTAGGGATATGGTGGCCAGTTCCAGCAGATGTAGAAATCCTTGCATGGGATCCCCATACCGATCACTCATTTATGGTAAGAAAATGCTAGATGTATCTTGATTGTGTTTTTTCTTCAAGGGTTGATTTGATCTTTTGTTGTGGAGAGCCATTGCAGTTCTTGAATAAGTGAATGTGATGCACAATAAATGCTTCCTAACTAAAGAAATCAGTCATCAGTCCAAATCATATTCACTTGAGTAAATATATTTGGCATGGTTTTTTATGTGATTATAGGTTAGCGCTGAAGATGGCACTGTTCGAGGTTTTGATATTCATGCAACAACATCTACTGCAGATTTTGATGGCAAGCCAATGTTCACACTTCATGCACATGACAAGGCCATCTGCACAATTTCATACAACCCTGTTGCCCCAATTGTATGCTTCCTTTTAGGTGGAATTTTATAAAGGACAAACATTGTGTGATGGGTAAACATCGTTGAGAGTCCTTTTTAAAGGACAACTCATGAAACCTTGGCTTCAATTCGTTATTGTGTTCATTTAGGCAGAATTTTATAAAATCTCTATTGGAACCCATCAAAATCCTCGTTCGCAGAGAAATCATAATCCAATGATACAAAACTCATTCATAAGAAAATATAACTAAAATACCCTATGTTTTATTCATGTGTTATATGCATAAGAGAGTGTTTTATTCATGTGTTATATGCACAAAAGAGTATCGGACTGTAAATGGTAGTATATTATTAAAGAATCTTTGGAAACTGGAAAATGCTAGATGTATCAGTGTTTCTGCATATTTCTCAAGGTTGCAATAATAGATTTCCATAAATGCACATATAAATGGAATACCAACATATTCACTCTGCCAAATATGATTGTTTATAATTGTCTGAATTACAAAAATTCAATCACAATGCCAATCATTTTGCATCTCCACTTGTACGCATATAAAATCCTCACAGTTTTACAAACAAAAAGCACCAACACATAAGACTTTGATGGCCAACAATGAACCTAAATGTATCTCAAAATTTTCATACCTGCAAAGCAAAGAATGACAATCTGGCTCCCAAGTGCATCATGCATCAACAACAATGTTACTAAATCTTTCAAAGATAGTACTATGCTCTCATAGATTTTATGAAAATGTGCATAGACAATGGTAAATAGGTGCATTTATTGACATCAAAATAAACATGGCCAAAAAAACTAAAGTAATTTCCACACAATCAAGTTTCTTAAAAGAGAAACGTGCCGAGTAAATCCCCTAAGAGTCATCCAAGTTATCTACAAGAATGTGATCCTCAACATTATCCTCGTCATCTATATCAATTTCTTCATGTTCCTCCTAATCTGCCACTGGTGCACAGTGATTCCTGTTATAGAGCTTCCAGTCCATAGCTTGATAAGCACGTGAACAATAGTTGATAGAACCACATGCATAACACCTTCTATGTAATTTTATAGAGTTTTATAATTAGTATGGTTGCCTATTTAAAAAAAAACAATTTTACAGACCATTTAAAAAAAAAAAAATTGTCAATGTTATAGATGTCACATATTTACACGAGTTGTAGATGCACTTGGCTACTCTCAGTACAAACCTGTGTTTACTCTATTGCAATCAATCCAAAAGAAAAAAATGGAGAGAGAGCTACAATAGTCATGCTGCTATCCATTGGTTTTTGTCTTTGATGATAAAGGTTGGTTTGCTCTTTAGGTCTATAAGCCAAGTTTATCAACTTAAGCTAAAATTTTCATTAATTAATACACTATTATATTGGTATTTGGATAGGAGTTAGTATGTTTTAGAACATGCTCAAAATGAGCTTTATCAAGTTGAGGCACATTCCATGAGCATTACCATCTTGTATAACTACTCAACAACATACATAACATATATATTCTAAGAATATTTTGCAAGAAAATAGGTGATAACTTGCAAAACCCTAAAGGCACAGTTGTCAAAAGAATATTCCTGTAGGCAACACCGGTCTTGTCTGTTGATAGTATCTCATAGCTTAGAGCCTTTTTACAGTTTTTATATGCATACCTTTCATGATTAAAAATCTCCATCACAATACAATAAGCTTATTTAACTAACCTTAGTGGTCATTTATCTACTAGTGATCAAAGTCTAAATTTTGACTATCACTCAAACTGCATTTTGACCATCAGCAGAATGTTGGCAGCATTTGCACACATCTGCACAAAAGACCGATATGCAGTCATCTCACTCAGATACAACAATATACACTACTCCAACCACCTAAGGAGCTCAAATTATCATGTTCCATCTGAATTCTATCATTTTTTTTTCTAATTCTTGATTATCCTATCCAAACATGAGCTCATATTATTCTCATTTTTACTTCTAATGAGAGAAAATTTGATGATACTAGTGAGAATAGCCATTTTGATGTTATAAATTGATCCAAGGTATGTCATTCAAGTTCCCAGGGAAATAATAATCCATAAAAATGGTCTCAACACAATTCAGGAAATAATGTCTTTCCCTTCTATCTAAGAATGAAAGTCTTATGTGATGTCAGGTAAGGTCCTGGTGATGTGGTGTATGTTTCACAAGATTTAGAATAAAAATTTCCTACAACAGGGTTTGATGGACTGCATATGGAAAATTAGTTACAGTGTTTCTCTACCTATTACCTTTCATGTAGTCTTATGAGTGTTATGGTCATGAAACTCTTGCATGGGGCCTGCTTTAAACATGTGAGCCTGAGTTCACTAGTTATCAACCCCTGAATGCTAAACCTTTGGCATGCATGTGTAATGATAATTGTTTGTCTTTTTAGAACCTTTTACTAATCCAAGTAGATGAAATATTTTTCATTGGAGTAAACAAGGTCTGTTCTCATTGGCACTTATCCTAGTGGGTTGGGTTGGTTGTGGTTTTGTGCTAGTCATCCCGGGAGCAGATATAAGATGGTGACACCTCCAAAGTCTAGACAGAGGGAAATGTATGGATTGAAGGCTCTATCTTGGTACCTTTGAGTACCTTCCAACTGATTTGAATGAGCTCGGTTTGTCTTATCAACATGAGTAATCTCAGTCATCAAAGGATCATCCAAATTGGGGTCATCTAAGATGGAACAAACTGATAGCAGGACATTGGAAATAGTAAGTGCAAGGCTCCATTGATCCTTCAGTATATCTAGGTAGATGCTTCCATTCAGATTAATATTTGGGTGATAAATATTATCCTAGAAGGTGAGCTTCAGAAGATTGAAGGGGTATTCAATATGATTGTGATTTTGGGCGAAGAAGACAGCTCCTGGAAAAGGAGTGTCAGAAGGAACCATGATGGGTTCCTTCCAATGGAAGAGATAGTCCCCAGCAATATAAATACTGATTATTTAACATTTATACCACATTTAAGGGTTCATTTACTAAAAATACATTAGAGGTTATGGGTTTGGACCCCAAGCATTGATGCAATGTACTTACAAAAAATGGATGGACCTGGGAAAAAAGGTAATGATATGTGAAACTAGATTTCAAGCATGATCAATATCCCTCACCTAGGGAACACTTTCAAGCAAGAGCATATTTTTATAGGAAGAGCATAGAGATCTCATTCAGGATCTAAGAAGGAATCCTTGGTGTGATCACAAAGGCATCTCACACAGAGAAAATGATCACATAGACCAACTAGGTAATGATGGCAATGATTGTGAGTTTAGTGCATTTATTACATGTGTAAATTAAGCACATTGTTTAGGTGCATAATATAGATGTGTCTCTTATCTATAAAAGTGTACTCAAGTAAGGGACATTTCCAGACATCCAACATGGATATTAAAAATAAGTATAATTCAATATCAAATTAATATTGATATGGACCAAATAATAAGATATGTCTAAATAAACCAATAGAAAATCTTATGTTATTAGTGAATCCCCAGCAATATAAAGACTGAGACTTTACCAGTCATACCGTAGTTAAGGGTGCACTTACTCAAAATCCATTAGAGGTTATGGGTTTGGAGCCCAAGCATTGATGTAATGCACTCACAAAAAATGGATGGACCTGGAAAAAAGGTAATGATATGTGAAACTAGATTGCAAGCATGATCAATATTACCTCACCTAGGGAACACTTTCAAGCGAGATCATATATTTATAGGAAGAGGATAGATATCTCATTAGGGATATAAGAAGGAATCCTTGGTGTGATCACAAAGGCATCTCACACAGAAAATTATCACATTGACCAACTAGGTAATGATGGCAAGGATTGTGAGTTTAGTGCATTTCTTACATGTGTAAATTAAGCACATTGTTCACTAGTTTTTCATACCCATATATAAAATGAAAATCAAATGATCTCTTGAACTCATCAAGGAGATTAAGAAGTGGGAAGTCTTAATGAGAAGGAGAGATTTTCTTTTTTATTTTCTATGGAATTTGGAGTGGTTTCCCCCTCACTAGCTGGGTCTTCCCTTTGATTTATTCTAGATTTTCCTTTGATATCCCTGAGATAACATTCCATACTTGTTCTGATCATAGATGTAATTCCAGTCATTGCTTATAAAGTTTATTGTATGTTTCCAATATGGAAAGGCATATACATACTAGTCAATACTCCTTCTATGACATCTCCGATCATTGTAAAGTCTTGAAAACAATTGCTTGTCAAATTTAAGGCCTCTAGTTAGTTGCCTCTCATATGATCATAGAACCTCCAATCAACTTGAGGCTCAATAAATAAAAAAATTCCAATTGGAAGAAAAGGAAATTGGAGGAGATCAAGGTCGATCATATCATGCACTATCACATGATTCTTGGCAAGGAAGGAAGTTTTCATTCTTTGGATTTATTTCCTAAAAATTTAATTGTCTTTGTAAAGAATGCAACTATGGAGGAACCAAAAGTCCAACATTCACAAGGGATTGGAAATGGATAGAAAATTGATATCAGGTTTTCATATATTGGGTTTCTGCACTACAGATCATATCTGATACTGTGTTTTAAAACTAGAGGTCCTTAATCCATAAAATAGCATGCAGTATAATTTGGAAAGACAATCATTCACACAGGTTCAATTAACTCCGGCGCTATCATCTATGGGGTTCTGACATACTTACAGGATACATTTAAAACACTATAAGTTCACAATTTAGTCTTCAACATTGTCATTACTGAGCTTTACTTAGGATTGAAAGTGGACTCACTTCATTCTATAGATGAAACTTACAAGCTCAGTTCAAAACCAATACTTTGACCTTTGAATTCAATTAAAGGAATCTCCATATTTTTATACATGTGCCTTTCCCCATTGACTGTTAGATTTATAACCCTGTGCTTTTTGTCATTGATTGTTAATGCCATTTTGCAGCTACGATATATTGAAAAGACAAGGGTTTCACAAAAAACCATGGCAGGGAAAGTATATTGACCAAATTTGGGCGCATATCTACTACCACAATTTTACCTACTCTGGAATCTCTTATCCATATCGGATTCCTTCAAAAATGAATACAGATCTACACTCTGTTTTGCATAGAATTACAGATCCAACTAATTCTAGATCACAACAATAACCCCAGAGAGATCAACGAAATTAATGGATCTCTTATCCATATCGGATTCCTTGAGAAATGAATACATATCTACACTCTATTTTGCACATAATTACAGAGCTCACTAATTCTAGATCGCAACAATAACCCTAGAGAGATCAACGAAATTAATAGATCATCAGATCGATTTTTATTTGGAAAGAATTTGATGATGTATTTACCTTGGAACTCATGCTCAATGATTTTTATGGATTGATTCTCACAATAAAATGAATAAAATGAGTGCACAACACAAGATAGAGGCAAAGTGTTTTCCAACCATACCTTGAAGAGAGATTGTTCCAACAAATTTGTATATTCAGTGGCATCAACTATTCCCTGAAACGTCGCCCTCCAAAAACAATTATGTCGACCTGTAGCTACTCTTCTCCTTGTCTGCATTCTCTTTGGACATTGTAACCAAAATACGCCACACGCAGGATCGTATCGTTGCATGAGCAAGATGTTAAAGGAAACATGCAGTGCAAAAAAAACTCGATCTTGCAGCTGAAAAGCAGCTCAGATCAGTAGTTAACCCATCAATTTGTTAAGTCAAAGGAAGCCCATATATTCTTCAGGGGCAAAATTCGTTGAAAAATATTTCAAAGTGGTCACAACACATAGTGATATCAAAAAATCGAAAAATAGGATTTATAGATTTGTTTATTTCAGTTAAAATATTAACTCGTTAAAAATTTGATAAAAAAAAAGTGCTCACAACACAGTGATATTGAAAAATAGGATGTATACATTTGTTTGGTGTTCAATGTGATAACCATAAGACTATGAAACTCTAGATATCGTAGGTATCCTAGTGACGGATATTTTTGAGGTTTTGTGTATGTATGTTATATAATCTATCTAACATCTTAAGATTTGGTGTAGATCTTATCGACATTCTCATGGTGATATTCAATTATTTGTATCTAATTATTCAAATCTCCCTCATGGTGTAGTAGCATTAATTTTGGGACTTGGGTGCAATCATTGTTGCATGGGAATGATCACATAGAGTTGATAGATGATTTAACTACTAATTATAATGTTATTTAGTAGATCTTATTTATCACCCAATAGGCCTAGAACATTACCCTCTATTTCTCTATGGAACTCTTAAAGGTTTCCCTTCATTTAGTTGTGAGTTAAACTTGAATGCTCAAGTCTTTGAGGACCTTTCCCCTCGAGTTGGTATGATTGGTACATGTATGGATCTCACTTTCTTATGTGTTTTTCTTCCATCCAAGATGACTCTATCTACTCCCATGGAATTTGGGATGTCCCCTCCTCTATTATATAGATGTAAGTTGACTAAAAACACAAAAGAATCATAAGTTGGTGAAAACAAATCCAAAAGATTTGAGTGTAGTTCTAGGTGAAGATATGCATTTGAATGAAACAATGGATATGGGAAAAAAAATGGTTAGAATAATTAATGATAAAAGAATTTGAATCAAAGCCTAAAATCATCGATGTAAAAGGAACTCCAACTAAGTCTGGGTTATGTGTTGTGAGATTTAGCACTACTTGGGGATGGATTGCACTCATTCTCCAATAGGACAAGGTCTCCACATCCATCACTATAAGTTGTTCGAAGATTATCCATAGACCTATTCTCTTTAGGAACTCAACCCTGCCCTCCAATGCCAATCCTGAAGGGGTGAGCTCCACTATAATTTGGGTAAGACATCCTAGTTTTCCACTCATTTTTTAGTCAGAGGAGTTGTTCTCACTTATTGATAACTTCTTGGGTTCATGATATGAGTCTAACCGATATTATAAGTTGATAGATATTTCATATTTTCCAATAGCTTGGTGAGAATAGAATTGAAGAAAGGTTTAGAAGAATATATTATAATAGATGGTGAAGAAAACGACAATCTGAAAGTCCCTTCCCAATATACTAGCTGTGACCTATATGATCACTTGGATGCTAAATGTTCACTCTCGCATCGATGTTAGTAAAGAGTCAGGAATTATTTTGTAATTGAGTCTTCTAAGTCAATGACTATATCTCCCCTTTATGGGAACTTGGTTGGTGGGGTGTTTGAATAAAAAGTGGTGCCTAATCCTACATTGAAAAAAATCGAATGAGGGTGATAAGGACCCTTTCCCTATCCTGTGGAGTAACTCAATGCACTCACCTTTTAAGGAGGTCCAAAACGATAATATTCTTTTCCTCATTCATGCTAACTTTTCAGGAGTAGATATGTTGGTCTGTGTCAGATTTCCCTCTCCTATTCTTCACTCATAAAATATTTTAAAATTTAGGACCTTGAATACTACTAGGATGGGTCGAATCTCCCTACAAAAAATATTTTAGAGGGATTGTAGAATTATTATATAGTCTCTAGGGTATAAATTCCCATCATCCCTCAGCTACCCTTTCCCTCCCCCTTGTAAGAAACCCCCTTCTTATTTTCCAATCTCCTTTTACGGAACATATAATCTATGTGGTGACCTTGAAAAACAACATTTTCATGATGAGGAGGATCCGTCAAGGAGACCAAAGTACAATTTGAGGTATTGAGCAAAAAATACCTTTGATACTTCCAAGGTTTTTGTTTGGGTCCTAGGAGCACTTCAGGAGTTCTCTCTAAAGGATTTGCTCCAGGGTGGAAATAAATAATTCTTTTTGCAAATTGGAATGTTGCAACATGTCAAAATTAAGGTCACTAGTAGTTACGATATGTTGATGTTGGTCAACGTTTTCCACTATGTTTTCAACAAATCTATAAATCTTTGCAATTGGTGCATTTGACACTGCAGATACATTTGACAATTTTACAATAGCTTTGTTAATTTGAAATTGGCAAGTATTTGCTTCTATACAATTTGTTGTATAGTTTTAAGGAGGGTCATGGCTCGGCTCCAAGTATCCCTAGCAGGTCACATCTCGTTCTAGGAGCAATTTACAAGTCACGGCCCAACTTAGCACACAGATCATGGCTCATTCAAGGAGCAGCACAAGATCATGGATCAGTACAATAACAAACTTTCATGACCCTAATCTAACAACTAGAAGGAGGTCATGGCTTAGTTTAGTATCCAACAAAATATCATGGATCAGTCCATCACAACAATGGAATTTGTTTTCTCACATAGTATTTTGGAAGATTACCTGCTTTGGGTTGGATTCGATGATAGGTGTATTCCTTTGAAAAAGGGAAATTAGCCTCATCCTACCAATTTGAAGTCATATTGAACTTGTACATTCTAATTATCTCAGTCTTTAGAGAGTATAATCATTTTCATTCTTTAGAGTAAAACTGTTTTCTCTCTTCAGAGAGAAACCACCTGTGCGAAAAACCCTAACATATTTCAGAATTGAATGCCTCTTGATTTTTGGCTTCAATATTGATACCATCATATTGGTGTCAAATCACCCATCTATTCAACATACCCAACTGAGATCTCCAAGGCAGTGAAAGAGCTTGCAGGATTGACATTTATGAGCAGGTAGAAACTTGTGATTCATCCATATGCTTAGAGAAATTTGATTAGAAAATTTAAATCAAAGTGAGTTCGCAAAAAAAATTATTCGTGAGCCGTTTCCTGAGAGATTCAAACTCTCGTGAGGAAACCCTATGTACTTAGCATCCACACACCTTAACCACTCGGATAGTCAATAGGAGGTCACAGTTTGCTCACTAAAGGTAGCATCAACCCCTTAGACAACAGCAGAGGTAACAACCCAATAAAATGAAGTACACAGTAAAATGTGAAACATTGAGTTGAAAAACTGAGGCGGATAGCTTTCGAGTGACCAAGGGTTCAATCTAGAGGAATCTCAGATCATTTGCAAGAAAAGTCCTCTGAAAAAAAATCATGGAACCCCAAAACTAATATTCATTAAATATTCAAAACCCCATTCATTTTCCCCAAAGAAAATAAGTTTTCCCTATGAGCTGCAAATTTAGTAATAGCTCCCTAGGTTCCCATATTGATGCCAATTAGATGCAAATGCACACAGTAATAAGATATAGAAATGCATATCGTTACAGATATCCGGACCCTAATAATTTTGACAGTTTTGTTTGTCCTACTAATAATAACAATAAGTAACAAAGCCATGGAAGTGAAGCTTACCTTTGAACAAAAAGTGATTCCTATGTGTCCTGAAGCGCCTTTAAATTTAGCATATGGATCTGTGGTGTTCACAGAAGGAAGAGACTTCAGTCATATTATAGAGCTTCACCATGGAACCACCAAAATGGCCTTCCTTCTGCGTTTTGTGTTATTCTAAGAATTCGTTTTAGAGGAATGTGGATGAAAAAGAGCACTCCGCTGACAAGGGTTTGAATTTCATTTCATATCTTCCCTTACAACTAATTTTTTTGGAATATTTGAACTCTTATCTTGCCTATAACTGAATATTACTAAGAACTAGGCTATTTTTGTTAAAATGTGAAAAACTAGGCAGTTGCACATCCCACTATTGCACAGAATAAGGGTAAGGAGCAGTTAATGATTGGGTAATCCTCCTATTTCTTTCACAGGTAAATCATTATTAATCTCTTCTTTAATCTATTACTATTGGTGGGGTCAAAAATATATAACTCTAATGATTCACAGATTCACAAACGGTAGGATTAGCACAAGTAATTAATCTTTTGTTTTAAGGGCAGGTTAAAAATCATGTGTTTAAAGGAATATTGATAGGATAAGAATTCACATATACAAAGAAAAAGACAAATAATCTTGTGTTTATTAAGAAATGAGAGGGCAACAACAACGTTTTATTGAATTCTATTAAAAGAAATACACAATAACAATGTTTTAATTAAAGGATTTAACTTTTAGTTTAAAAATATGTTTTTTATTAAGAATTTTAATTTTCCATTAAAATATAATAATAATCTTAGTTATATTATGTATTAATACATTAAATAAGAAATTCAAGAAACTAACTAAATGTGGAACCTAGAATCATTTCTCAAAGTTAATGCCAGGCTATATGTAATGCAACACACAAACTTTTGGAAGGTTAACATGTTGTGTCATTGGTGTAATTGAAATTGTGAATTTTTTTATTTTCAATTAAAAGATATGCTTTTATTAAGAAGTTTAATTTCCAATTAAAATGTTGCTCTAGGGTGGAACAAAAAACAATATTAACAATGACACAAACAACTCAAAAGTAACATGTGTCGGCATTATGCATCTGAAATACATTAAGTGATAAACTTAGGAAACAAACAAAAGGTGGAACCTAGAATCCTATCCAAGGGTTAATGTTAGGCCACATGTAATGCAACATACCAAATTTTTCAAGGTTAACATGTTGCATCAATGGCGTAATTGAAATTGTGGCATTTTATTCCAAAGGACTAGAATTAAAAGGCCAGATAAATATAATATGCCCTTTGTAGAGGAGATTCAATAAAAAATCAGAGAGACATATAAGAAATATATTATAAAATTTTTAGGATAGAGATATAAGAAACAAACGGTGGATAGCTAACATTATAATAAAGCAAGCATGGATAAACATATCACTTTAGTATTTTTGGGTAAACATGTGGATATAAACATTGCCAAGTTCTTGAATACATGGGGATCCCTTTTTATGTCTAATATGCACTGCATACGGCCACTTGGTTTCATATTATATGATAAATATATTTAAGAAAACATGGTGGAAGAAAGATGTAACAAATCCACTAGAGAAAGATAGCGAGGTTCCATCCACTAATAATCATTTCAAATGGAAACTATTTAATATAAGTAAAGGTAGCGCTGGGAAGGCTCTTTCATATCCAACATGGTAGGGGAAACTAAAATCAATGTTGATGTTTGGAGAAACTCTTGCCATAGATTTAGATACTCAAGTGTGTTGAATAATGGAAAGTGGAAGGGGTTGTATCCCTAGTGAAAGGTGGTGACATCATATCGAGTGTTATAGATCTAGATATAGGTTAGAAATTTTAGTCCACCACCTTTAATTCCTAAAGGCACATCTAAAAATATTAAAGGTTAAATAAGGATAGAGTTGTGAATAATTTTAATTTAGAGGGTAACTTCTACATGTCAGTTATGGGGTTATAGAGGACAAGATATATATGGATTTAATACCGAAGCGAATAAAATAATGTAGAGAATACAATCAATTTTATAGAACATTGATCCATGAAGAGGGACAACAACAAAGAAGACATTTTCTACCAGGAAGAGAGGGTCTCTAAGGGCTTGTATTTTGATTAAATGAAGGATCCCATCTCTCCTAGAGTAGGTCAAAATTTGGAACTCAAACAAGCACAAGAGACAATGGCTAGGGAATTCCATCAAGGTAGACAAAGACTTATTTATGGGGTTCGTAGAGTAGGAACAACCTCTATAAAGGTGGTTCCACCATGAATATTATGTTAGTTAATATGCATGGCCTGGTGGGAGGGGCAAAGAAAATATCCCTTAAAATATCTATGGATATGGAAATACCATACATAATTATGTTCCACGAATCAATGAGGAGGGAGGAATTATATGATATATGAATATAAAAAACATTTTAGTTGTTGTATTTGTAACTTCGAAAGATGTTATGATGTATATTGTCATTGCATGTTGTTGTAACCCCATCGGAGATGTGTTTCCCTCCTTTTGGTATGCCATTATTATGTATGGTCCTTGAGGTTCAACCTCCATTGTAAGCAAAGAAGTAGTCCCTAGTTTGATATAATGAAATGTATTTTTGGAGTTTCCCTAGGTGAAGTCAGCCCTGTTAAGTTATGCATGCTTTAAATTGTCACACTATACCACTTGTTATGCATGATTTAAATGGTAACCATATCCCATATGCTTTAAATGATGACAATGACGATGACCTAGATGACGATGATGAACTAAATGATAATGATGGTGATGACGTTGTTGATGATGATGATGATGATGATGATCATCGTCGTCATTTTTATAATCATCATCATGACACTATATTCATCATAATTGGCACCATTATCATGATTATTATTATATTCATCATCATCATCATTGCCATCATGATAATGATTATTAATATATTCATCATTGTCATGGTCATCATCAATACAATCATGGCCCATGAGCCTTATAAAAAAGTGTTTGGGTATAAGTGAATGAAAATTTATGTCCCCAAAAAATGGCCAAATACCCAATACACATTCATGTTATTCCAAACCTCAAACTAATGCCCAAATCTAAGGAAAAGGATAAAATTTTAATGTACATGGTCTATCTAGTAGTATCGAACCCTGGCCCACATAACCCAGAGTCCTCTAAGGAATTTTTAAGGATTGCACCATCATCATTATCGTCATCATTTCACCCATCATCATTGTTATATAACCATCATCATCATCATCATCATCATCTAATCATCGTTGTCGTCATCATTTTCATCACTGTCACCATCATCATCCATGTCATTTTGATTCTCATTCTCATTTTCATCATCATTGTCATAGCCATCGTCATCTTCATTATCATTTCCATTATTAACATTACCATCCTCATGATCGACATCGGCATTATCATCATCATCATCATATAATCACATCATATCCATTCCCATCATCTTTGTCATCATCACCAGCACCATCGTCGTCATCATCATTGTGGATGCCATCGTCATTGTCACCATGTCTTGTGTAGTAGTATCGAACCTTGGGCATAAAAATGATCCCTCAAAGCAATTTTTAATAATTACATCATTGGAATTATCAACATCGTCATCATTATCATCATTGTTGTCATATAATTATCATTATTGTTGTCATTTAATTACATTGTCATCATCGTCGTCGATGACATTATCATTGTCATTTCCATCTTCATTTTCATCATCACAACTTTCGTCATCACATAATAATATCATCATCATGATCACCACCACCACCACCACCATCATCATTGTCATTGCCATTTTTATCATTGTCATCATCATCATCATCACCACCTCGATCATCATTATTATTATCATTTTCATTTTCAGCATCGTGGTCATTGCCATTGTTATCATCATTATCAACATCATCATCTTCATCATGAATATCGACATTGTCATCGATTATTCATCTTTACCTTTGGAATAACAAATATCATGTACTCAAAATATGTGATTAGTGGAAAAGGGTCATGGAGGACACATACGATCTATGCACGAGAAATAACAACTTTATTTTTTAAGATGATCAAAATCATCATCCTCGTTGTATTTATCCTCATTGTATTCATCATCGTCATCCAAAATGGATATTGTCAATCATTATGATCCAATATTAAGACATGTTTTCGAATATGCTTCAATCAATACTAAGAAAACCAATGATGACCAACCAAATATAGTTGAGGGAGAACAAATTGGCATCCATGATGATGTTCAAGTTGAAGAAGATCTAGTAGAAGAATGCGAAGATGATAATGATGACAGTATTCCTTTAGCAATATGGAGAAGCAGGGTCATAGGTGCATCTTCAGAAGATGATATCATGGAGGAAGATGATATTATAGAGGAAGATAATATGGATGATATTGAAAGAAATGATGAAAATAGATCTAGTGACATTCCTATAACCAATTTGTAAACAAATTTTATTGATACGGAATATGATGAAAGTGAAGATGAGGATGATTACAATACCACTTTAGCAGGATGGTGTAGCAACATTAATATTAGGTACTTGCAAGAACATATGAACATTGACAAGGAAAGATTGGAAGATCTAGATGCGGATTATAATGTGAATGAAGACTTCTAAATTTATAGTCAGATATGCAATTCATATTTAAATAATCATGGTTTTTATGTCCCATTTTTAAATGCTTCATTATTATTTAATTGTAATAATCATTCAATTACTATGTTTAGAACTCATAATCTAAATTAATGTGTTGATTCTTGTCTCTATACTCGTTACCTAGTGCAATGTCCTTAAAATGTCTATACGTTAATATGACTTGGTGGGAAAAAATAACAAGAATTGGTTGGATAATAGTTATTTTGGTTAGTTTCATCTATTGGTTGATAATGGTTAGAAGTGATATGAAGTTATTTGTTGAGAATTAAAAAATATTATATATGTATATTGTAGAAGTTGACATATGCATGTACACACAAATATAACTTGTGTAGTTGAAGGAATTGGTTAACACAACTATACCCAAACTATAGTATAGAAAAAAAAACTTTGATTTGTTTGTGTATAAGATCACCTTTAAAACAAATATGATTCACTTAAACATATATATAATTCATGTAGTATTCATATATATCTTCAAATGGGATTTCAATTAGATTATGTGATTCACAACTACCCTCCAAATCAAAATACTTTTGATTAAATATACAATAGGAAATGAAATCTAAGATGCCAAATCAAGGAAACCTCATATTTTGATTTTGTTGTCATATTTATTCATCAAATCATCTTTATTCCACCTTAGCAACATCTTTATATAATGTGCCTATTTTTGCACCTAGACTTGAATCTAGCACAAGTACAATTTAAATGTAATTTATTTGGGATGTTAAAGTGAATGCAATTTGTGTCCATTTTAGCATCATCATGATATAAACCACCTATTTTTGCACCTATACAACCTAGCCTAAGGAGAATATAAATGTGATTGATTTGGGGTGCTAAAGTGGACACAATAACTGTAATTGATTTGATGATAATGACATTCACAATTATGTGATTATATGATGATGATGATGACAATGTTGTTGTTGGTGATGACAATGACGATGATGATGATGATGATGATGATCCTTATAAGAAAGTGTTGGTAGAGGTAAATAAACCCAATTTCACTACAAGCTCCAAGATTAAAATGTGCTCAATCATAGTTATAAGTTATGCATGCTTAAGATTGTAACAATATCCCAATTGTTATGCATGCTTTAAATGATAAACATATCCCATATGCTTTAAATGATGACGATGATGAGCTAGATGACAATGGCAGTGATGATGTTTTTTATGATAACGATGATGGAAATGATGATGATCATCATCGTCGTCGTCATCTTTGTCAGTGTCACCATGATTATCACAATAGTCATCATAATCGGCATAATCATCATTCATGTCATCATCATCACCATTGTCCTTGACATCATCATGATTATTGACATTTTCATCCGTTATTCATCATTACCTTTGGCATAAGAAATAACATCTACCCAAAATATGTCATTAGTAGAAAAGGGTCATGGAGGACACATACAATTTATGCATGAAAAATAACAACTTATTTTTTAAGATGATCAACATCATAATTCTCATTGTATTCATCATCATTGTTATTGTCATCATCACCATCATCATCATTCATTTCATTGCCATCATAATCATTGTCAATGTCGTCATTGTCATTATCCTCATCATCATCATTGTCATCGTTCTCCTCATTATCAACAGCATTATCATCATCATTGTAGCCATCTTCATTATCATAATCATTATCCTCATTGTTATCTTCAACATCTAGGTGTAAAACCGGATGCAAAAGTAGATAAAAACATGGATGCAAAAAAGGATGAAAACATGGATGCAACAAAAGTAGGTGCAAAAGTGGGCGCATAATGGGGTGCACCAAAAATGGATGCAAAAGGTGATGTAAAAGTGGATGCAAAAAATGATGCAAATGTGGAAGAAAAACATGATGAAAAAAGTGGCGCAAAAGTGGATACAACCATGGATGTAAAATTGGATACAAAATTGGATGCGAAAGTGGATGCAACAAAACTAGATGCAAGAGTAGTTGTAACACCCAACGCAAAACTAGATGCAAAAGTGGATGCAAAAATGGATGCAAAAGTAGTTGTAACACCCAACGCAAAACTAAATGCAAAAGTGGATGCAAAAATGGATGCATAAAGGGATGCAATAATTGATGTAAAATTGGACACAAAAAAAGATGCAAATGTGGATGCAAAAGTTGAAGCAAAAGTGGGTGTAAAAGTAGGCGTGAAAATGGGTGTGAATTGGGATGCAAAAAAAGTGGATGCCATAGTAGATGCAAAAAAAAACGTAAAAATGGATGGAAAATGGGATGCAAAAAGGGATGAAAATGTGGGTGCAAAAGTGGACGAAAAAGTGGATGCAAAAGTGGATGCAAAAATGTCTGAAACAAAATGAGATGCAAAACTAGACTCAAAACAGGATGTAAACTTTGATGCAAAACTTGGCGCATGAAGGGATGCAAAAAATGAAGTAGAAGTGGATGCAAAAGTGGATGTAAAAATGGATGCAAAAGTGGATGAAAAAAAGGGCATAAAAGTTGAGGCAAACATGGATATAAAAGGGGGCGTAACAAGAGTTAAATGTACAAACTAGGAGCAAAATTAGGTGCAAAATAAGGCTCAAAACCTGTTGCAAAACCTGATGCAAAACCTAGCGCATAAACAGGTGCAAAACCCGGTGCAAATTACACCGTAATTTGTGCCATATTTAGAAAAAGGATGCAAAAAATGCCTAAAATAGCACCAACCCATGAAATTGTGCCATTTTGTCCAAAAAATGAAGAAAAATACACTGAAAGATGGTCTAGACGCAAAAAAGGATGCAAAAAGAGACGCTAAATCCAGTTTTTGTTGTAGTGATACTTGTGCTGATAAATTGTGTCAAGAGAATACCTTTCTAGTTAAGAGGGATTGTTGATGTATTTCTAACTTCAGAATGTATTCACTTGTATATCTTATATTGTACCCCAGTGTTCCTATTGGGAGAATCATTTGTATTTCATTGTACCCCGATGTTCCTATCGGGAGAGTCATTAATATAATAAAGTGATGTAAATTCAATGACGCTTTAACCCTCCCTTGTAAGTTAGGGAAATAGTCTCCATAATTGAGTTAAGGTTAACCCTCCTTGTTGATCAGAGGGAAAAGTCCCCACAGTTGAGGGGCACTAGGGTTATTAGACTCACCTAAAGATGTCGGCCCTGGTAAGTAATTGTCAAGTCAAAAAATAGTATAAATAGAGAGTGAGACTCTCTATATGTCACACACACTCACTCAACTAGGGTGCATGAGTGAGAGAGAGAACAACTGTTGGAGATCATATTTTTTGTCTTTGGGTTTTACTGCTGCCATTGGTGCTCATTCTATCTTTGAGGAAGTTGCAGGGTTTTCTCCTTTATGGTTTCCCCGAGGAAAATCTTTGTGTCTCTTGTCTCTTGTGATTATTGTTGTGCATGTTATTCTCTCAGATAAAATCTTATATCATATTGCTTAAATGATAAAAATCTAACATACGATAGCCCCCCATACACAAATTTATTACAATCATGTGTGTTAGGCCAACGCTATAGTCTATATTTACATGGAAAATCTATCTATCTATCTATATATATAAAATTATATTAATTGAACTTAACCTAAATTAAAACTAATCAAGATTCACAATTCCACCACAACAATTACAATTTACATTCCCCTTTCCAATATTTTAAGGAGTCATTATGGTCATGAGATGAATATATTGGCTTAAGAAGTGAGCCATTATTGATATCTTTTATTAAAGATTATAATCTATTCTAAAAATTGTACAATTTTTTCTGGTATACAAAGAAAGATAAAGAATGGAAATCATTTGAAACATGGAAGTCATTTGCTAAATTTATGTTACCAAATATTTTCCAATAAAAATTCAAATACATAAGCTATGCAAGTCATATATGTAGTACAAACCTTATGCAAGAAAATATCTTAAAATATCATCCTTTATTAGACCATGAATATCATTTCCCGCAAAGAGAGCATCAATGACGAGCAATTGGGATGAAACTAGAATGACATGATTGACTAGATTGATTCCATGGAATGGAATCGACATGGCCTCAAAGCCCTTCATGTGGTAGTCCAACATCATAAGACGACGACTCTTAATAGTAAACCACCAGTACACTAAACTAGATTGTATGTAAAAGACAATATTGAAGTACTGGTGGCTTAAATCCTATGTTTGATTTGAGGTAATAGATGAGCCAATCTTGAGTAAAGACTTACTAAAACTCAAGAATGTTAAAATAATTGACATAGAAATCTTGAATGAATTTGAGCTTTAATTTTTAAAGAAGATAAAACTGAGTCTTACTATTATAAGTTGGTTTATCAAATACCATAAACCATGGATCTATCTATTTGGCTCTCTAGAATGTATGCCAACTCATGCAAAAAAGAGTCCCTCAAGAATAGGAATGAAAAATTTCATTGGTTTTATGATTAGTAAATAAAGATCTATTTGTCTATATGCAGTTTTTTTTATATCTTCCTTTCTAATGTGTGTGGAGCAGTACTCTTTTATCCCTGCCCTATATTTTGATATATCATATAATTGGTCACAGCATGGTTAGTAGAAGCAAAGATGGTAAAAAAAATACAAGATGATTCTCTTCTTTTTAAACTCCTTAATTAAGTTTAAGTTTCTAAGTTTCAGTTTTTAAGTTTCTTAGTTCAGGTAAACATATTAATTTCAATTTATAGATCTTGTAGAGATTTAGGGTTTAGGATTGGATCAAGGTTTGCTCCATATAGTGGAACAACATTGGCAATTAAAAACTATTTAAATATTTTTAAAACTTATATAAATTTCTGAAATTTAAAAATATAAAAATAACATTACAAATCAAATTACTACTGGGAATTAAAAATAATATGTGGTCACTTCAATAGGAATAGACCAAACTTACACTGGAATCAATTAAAGAACAATGACGAGAAATTGTATTTTAATATACATTTTAGCATACCAGCTTCGTTGGCCTTCAATATGAACATGCGAGCATAGAGACTCTGGCAATGGATCTAAGTAACACCAGACCAGATTGCATATAAATTGCTTTGGCATCAGTAGTGAATATATTGTTTTTTCAAAATAACAAGCTGTACATATGTATATACTGTCAACTACTTGCAACTTGTCAACCATTTCATTTTTAAATTCGATATTAAGGAAACAATTAAAGCGTGGATGTGAATGCCAGTAACTTCTCACCAGATATATCTATATCTTTTTCTAGAGAAGTAAGTAAAACCATCGTTGCTTGCGGGGCCCTTTGAATACGACGTAAGCAGAGGATTGATATACGAATGAGAATCGACAAGGAATATTGACAACTATGCAAATGTTACAAACGACACGACAGTGATTGATTCAATATTTTTTCTCATTGTCCCAATACCTGTCTTGTTCTTATTTATTTCAACCTAATGTCTCTGTAGCTACTTCGCTAGATTTTTTAAACTGTTTTAGCACATTTTCGTATTTTCGTTTCAGTTATACAGATGATGGTTTTCTCAATACCTGTTGCAGCTTGTCAATCATTCAGTTTTTAAATTCCCTGATCGATTTCGCGGTCAAGAAGTAAAACCATATCTGTTTTAACAGAAGTAAAACCATCCTCGCTGGCCTGGCCCTTTTGATACCACTTGAGTAGATGGTTGTCAATCTAACGAGACTTGACAACTAATAACCAAGTAAATGCCACAAACAACAAACAGTATATTTTGGGCCAAATATTTCTTATTTAACTGTTTTACTTAGACTGTGTGGCAAACTGCTGTGTAATCTAGTTGGGAAGATGGTGTAAGGTTGTAACTATTATAAAAAGATATTAGCTTAAAATTTTTAATAGAGGTATTTAATTAAAAGATAAAATAAATAAATTAATATTGATATTTAATAAAAAAATAAAATAAATAAATTGATATTAATATTTACTTAAAAAAAATAATGTTGATGTGGTAACTATAATTGACATCATAAAAATTACTATGTTAATATTACTATCCATCTTAAACTTAATTAGTAAGCTATAAAAAAAAATAACTATCTTAAATTTATATCTATAAAATATATGTAAAAAAATGGAATACTTGTTTAATAAATCCATATTTAGTATCTCCATAATTGTTTAAATAAACATTGACTATTATAAATTGTTTTTGAATGGTATATATAACCAAATTGACACTCACATAAATATTTAAATATATATACATTTTATTTATTTATTTATTTATATAACCAATAAATATTCAAACAAACTTTAATGAAAGCCCATCTTGATAATATAAAAGCTCTTTGAAATAATTGAGAATTTATAGCTATCGTCATCAATTGATTATAGTTAGTTGTTTATAAAGGTCAAGGTTGTTATTTTGTCTTCCATCGTTTTGTGAAATAAAGTTTAATTTTTAATCGATGTATTTAATAATTAGTAACAATTTTATTAATAATAAGATATTTTTTTAAAATTATATGCATATATTTAGCATATTAATAACATTTTTTAATAGAAAAATGTTTCAAATATATTTATTAATATAAATATAAGTTTAAAAAATATTATTTAACAATATATAAAAAAATATATATAAAATAATAATAATGTTACTATTATTCTATATAATAATGTTTATTTTTTTTATATCAATTATTTAATAATATACTAGGGCTGATGCACAATTATGGACTCCTTCAAAGACACTTTAGATGCCACATAATACTGGAAAAACCTGGATAGGTGACAATTAGGGGTACTTCCCTAACTTATTTGAAGATGAAGTAAAAAGACAAAAGATAGGTAATTGAATCAGCTTTCATAATATCTAGCATTTATGCACACAAAATGTGTGTCAACGATTATTAAATTAGTTTATGTGAAATTGGGTTTTCAAATTTTCAGCACATCTTAACATATATGTTTGTGCAGGTGCAACAATATATGAGATAAATGATGTCAATTTGAGATAAAATCATGCAGACATATAAAGGACATATGGGCCTAGTGCAACACTATTTATTCAAAAAATTTCATGAATTATTTTTAATTATTATTAATTATTGAAGTCACAAAAGCTTGAAATGAAAAGGTTATGTGTGGGTGCAACACTTGAGGGGAAAAAATTAATGAAATCCTTGATTTCTATATATAAGATCGTAGAGCTTGATCTCGTCTAGTGCACCATATAGTTTTCTTGGGAAATGGTGATGGAAATCAAAAGTTATATAAAAAACAATCGATGTATCTATTTTCGAAAATTAGCGTGTGTCATTTAGAAAAATAATTATAAATAAATAAAACATAGTTTTGAAGGAAAAAATTACATATTAAGAATTGTAAGATCGTACTCTACAATATTCTAAATTTTCATAAAAAAATATTGTGTCTGCCATAGCAAAACACGTCATTTAAACTGAGCATATTGATAGAGTTCTAAAAGACAAGCAATAGCCCTAGTTTATTTGTCCTAGCCAATAGGTTCGATAGTCTGAAGCTATTTCCAAACATAATGCCAAACCTTATTCCCGTCGATTTTTTTAATTTAAAAAAATGCATATGCATTATAACGCATATGTGTTTTTTCTTAACTAATTTGGTACGAGAGTAAAAAGAGTAATGGCATCCTTATCCCATTATAATACCATTTAGACTCCCAATATTCTATCCAGATGGTCTATGGGGTTGCTCATGGCCCAACATTACATTGGTTAAGAGGGGGGGGATTCAAAGGAGGGAGAGGAAGGTGTATAGGGAATCATGGGAGGGAGGGATGGGTAGGGGACATATATAGGGGGATAAAGGGAGGAGAAATATAAGGGGAAGGGAGGTATGGTTATGGGATATATATGAGGTGGGGACAGGAGAGATATGAGGGGTTGATGACTTTTTATTGATGTTTGCAAATGTACGGTCCATAGAATAGAACAGATCACTTGGTACCAGAAATATTCAAACAAGTGTGTGGCCATCAGTGTAATGAGTGTTTATATGTGTATTAAATATTTCAATGGTTTTCAAGATTTAGTAAGTAGTATTTATAGTAAGCGAGAGAAATATCATTTCTATCATCGCCATCATCATCATAATCATCATCATCATCATCACCATCATTGTTGATCGTCATCATCATCGTCATCATCATCATCATCATCATCATCATCATAATCATAGTCATCATCCTCATCATAATCATTGTCATCCTCCTCATCATCATCATTGTTCATCATCACCATTCCATTGAAAATGCTTGAAAATAAAATCAAAGCAAATTTTCAACTAAACCTATCATCATTGTTCCTCATCATCATCATCATCATCATCACCATCATTTTTCATCATCTTCGTCATCATCATTATCATCGTCATGATCATCATCGTCGTCATCATCATCCTCATCATCATCATCATCACCATCACCATCGTCCTCATCATCGTCATCGTCATCATCACCATCATTGTTCATCATCATCGTCATCGTCATCGTCATCATCATCATCCTCCTCCTCCTCCTCCTCATCATCCTCATCATCATCCTCATCATCATCATGGTCATCATCATCAACATCATCATCATCATCATCATCATCACCCTCATCCTCATCATCATCATCATAGTCATCATCCTCCTCCTCCTTCTCATCACCATCATTGTTCATCATCATCATCATCATCATCATCTTCTTCATCATTATCATCATCATCACCACCCTCATCCTCATCATCATCATCATTTCCATCATCATCACCCTCATCCTCATCATCATCATCATAGTCATCATCCTCCTCCTCATCATCACCATCATTGTTCATCATCGTCGTCGTTATCATCATCGTCACCCTCATCGTCATCATCATCATCGTTCATCGTCATCGTCATCATCATCATCATCATCCTTGTCATCATTGTCATTGTCATCATCATCATCATCACCATCCTCATCCTCATCCTCATCATGATCAGCATCATCATCCTCATCCTCATCATCATCTCCTCCTCCTCATCATCATGGTCATCATCAGCATCATCATCCTCATCATCATCATGGTCATCATAATCAACACCATCATCATCATCATCACCCTCATCCTCTTCATCATCATCATAGTCATCCTCCTCCTCCTCCTCCTCATCACCATCATTTTTCATCATCATCATCATTGTCATCATCATCATCATCATCATCACCATCATTGTTCATCACCATCGTCGTCATCATCATCATCACCACCATCATTGTTCATCATCATCGTCGTCATCATCATCATCATCATCATCATGAGGATGATGATGATGACGACGATGATGTTGAACAATGGTGGTGATTATAATGAGGATGATGACGGTGATCATCATCATCATCACTGTCATCCTCATCATCATCGTCATCATCATCACCATCATTGTTCATCATCATTATCATCGTCATCATCCTCCTCCTCCTCCTCCTCCTCCTCCTCCTCATCATCATAGTCATCATCCTCCTCATCATCATCACCATCATTGTTCATCATGTTAGTATTGTAGGGTATGGTATGGTATATTACAATGGTATGGTATGTTAGTATGGTATGATGTTAGTATGTTATGTTATGGTATGTTATTGTATGTTATTATGGTATGATGTTAATATCATAGGGTATTGTAGGGTATGATATGGTATATTACACATACATGTATAAATTAGTGTTATGATGTTTGTGTATGTAATTTAGATAGTGTATGGTATGGTTATGATGTTAAAAAGTTGACGATAGCCATAATGTTAAAAATTTGATGAGTCATAAATTCTTCCTTTAAGTATTGAAAATTCATAAGTTAGCACACATGTGAACCACACATATCATTATATCACATAGGTGAACCACACATATCATGTTCCAAGATCAAGTCAACCATATATGTATAAATTTGAACCTTGCTTTATATTATATATGTATAGAAATAATGTTACGAAAATTGGCATGCCACATTTCCATAATACAAAATAGTGAATCAAAATGTAAATATGTGTGTATAAAAACAAAAAGTTACATCTATGTATCTCCCCTATACATTTATTGAAGTTACCCCTCCTTTTGCTGCCACAGCCAATGTCTTCGGAGAAGTCTAGCTTTCTTTTCTTACTACTCACTGGTGATCCCCATCGCTGAACAAGAGGGATAGGTCGCATCAGTGGATACTGTAGAAAAACCAAATTTTGTAAGTTAGTTTACCAACTTATAAAAATTCTATGTACATTTGTTCAAATTCCAAAACCAATATAACATTTTTACTTACTGTACGTGAGTAAGTAATGGTGGGTCATGGTGCCTCACTAACAATGACCTTGACTGGGTGCTCTTCAAGCACCACTTGCTCACTATCAAGCTACATAAAAAAATGTATTTTTCAATGCCAAAAAATATAAATGTACATTGGGGGGGGAAGAGGTGGGTCACTGATTTGGGTCTCTTCAAGCACCAAATCAGAGAAAGCGATACACAAACGTACAAATAAAGCGATACATAAATGTACCTGCTGGCTCGTCAGAGGTGGGTCATCAATTTGGTGCTCTTCAAGCACTGGTGCCTCACTAGAAGCCTACATAAAGTAGCACATATGTCAATTTCATATAATAAAAAAAATCAGAGACATATATACTACATGGACGAAAAATGATGTTTCCAAACAAAGCGAAACATACATGTACCTGGCGGGGGGGAAGAGTTGGGTTGATAACAACCTCACTTTGGTGCTCTTCAAGCACCATTGTCTCAATAGATTCCTGCATAAAGTAACATATGTCAAAGCGATACATAAACCTACAAAAACGTACAAAGAGAAAGCACCAAATCAGGGAAAGTTATACATAAACATACAAAGAAAGTGATACATAAAGTTACCTGCTGGCTCGTCAGAGGTGGGTAGACAACAATCTCTATTTGGTGCTCTTCAAGCACCACTGTCTCAATAGATTCCTACATAAAGTAACAGATATGTCAATGTCATATAATACAAATAAAAAGAGACATATCAATGGGGGCAATAAGGAAAAAGATACTTGCATGTACAAAAAACAATATAAGCAAGAGTTGCAATGTATATATATACCTAGGGGACGTGAGGAGGTTTGTAACCAGTGGATCAATCAACTAGAAATGAGAGAAAAGGAATTCTACTTGTACTAGTGAAGAAGCTCGCTTTTTGGACATATTCATCAAACTCACGTTCCTACGTATAAAAGGATAAAGATACAATTAGAGAATTTGAAAAAATTTAAAAAGTACATGTTGAATAATTAAAATCACAATAAAAAGAAAGTGATACATAAACGTACCTATTGGCTCATCATAGGTGGGCCATCAATCTGGTGCTCTTCAAGAATAAGTGCCTCAATAGAAGCCTACATAAAATAGCATATGTCAAATTCAGATAATAAAAAGAATCATAGGCATATATACTACATGGACGGAAAATGATGTTTTCAAAGAAAGCGAAACATACATGTACCTGGCGGGGGGCAAGAGGTGGGTCGGTAACAACCTCTCTTCGGTGCTATTCAAGCACCAATGGCTCAATGGATTCCTACATAATGTAACATATGTCAATGTCAGATAATACAAAGAAAACAAGACATATACATGATGGACGAAAATTTATTTTTCCAAAGAAAGCGAAACATAATTAAAAGCATATTTAAAATAATACATGTGTCTCAGAATCTACCTCTACATGAGAGGGATTAGGTTGAGATTCAATGCACTCATCCTGATCACCCTGCATAAAACATGTTGTATCAAAATTAGGATGTATTGAATGTTACAATCTCTACTATAAATATGTAAATAAAGTTGACAAATTAACAAGTATAGTTCTTACCGCTAATGGTGAAGAACCAAACCCATATGCAATATTGACAGCAGCATTAATGTTCTCAACATTGATCGATAGAATATGCAAATCTAGTGTCCATGGGACACCAGTTGTATATTTTTTTACATATTTTTTAAATAATTAAATAAAAATAAATTGTGATATGAAACAAAATATAATATGAAAATAATGAGTTTTACTTACAAATCGAAGTAATCTATAGTCTCGAAAGTCTGAAGCAGGGCCATAGCATATGCCTCCACATGATGTGCATGGGTGTGGAGTAACACGACGCCTTGAACGCTCTGCATCTCCTGTGTGATCTGCAGATAGGCCGGCCTTAGAAGTGCCAACCCATTGGCCTACATTGCCTTGGACACCAGTCCCATGCTGAAGCAATGTATCTTCCAAGTCAAATAAGGCCTCCTGTGTATCCTCAATCATAGGACCCGCAAGAGGATATAGCCAAGGGGGTTTTGGTGTGCATGGAGGGCATGGCACACGGTTAGGATCTGTCTTGACCCCTTCCCTATCTTGGGGCATCCCATAACCAACACCATGGAATCCTAAGATATCAAAATAGTTAACATGTTTCCCTAGGATGAATTATGCATACAACTTCCTAAGGAAATAAAATGGGATGTCCCTATTCCCATGAGGGTCTTCATCGAAGACCATATACCAAAGATCCATCTAATTGGATTTTATATTTGATTCTATGCACCAGTATATTGAAATGTTTGCTCGATTGGTGGGTGGAACCAATCCGGTGCTAGGGTCCCGGAATAATGAAAATAATTGGTCTTTTGTAGTCTTTAGGTCTTTGATGTCTTTATAACTCAATCCATCAAAGTAGTATTTCCTCCTAGATTCTCTATATGATCTAATGTTGTACAGAGCTCCTTGGGCATTGGAAATTGTGTTTTTTATTGTGTCCAGTGCATTGACTAAATATTGTATCAAATGATCCCCCCCTCTAATAGATGAGATAAGGCACCTCAATGATGCCAAAAGCACAAGAATCTATGAGTTTCGATCTTCTTCCTCCTTCGAGTTTGGGTTTGGGTTCATGTTTGGGTTAGGTTCTAGGTTATTAGTGGATTCATTTTCCACATTATCTTCCTCATCTTTGTTATCTATTAATATTTAAACAAAATAATGCGAATTGTTTTAATTTATCATTCTTTGATTTAATTCAAACAATTTTATTAAATTTGTTTTAAACAATTATAAAAACTATGAAATTAAGAAGAAAAATAAAAAATTGAAAACAAATTGTAATAGGTATGAGAATTTACTTGCCATTGGAGCCAAGCCACCTCGAAATTGACCTCCAAATGGTGAAACGCAAATCGCCTGTGCGGTTTATCGCCTATGCGGTTTATCGCTCTCCTAAAACTTCACTGTGTAAATGAGAAATGAGGCTTGCGGCTTCTGTTTTTTTTTTTTAAGTTTTCCATATCACATATGCGATACTTCCTTACTAACCTTAGCCTTGTGTTTGGGCTCAAGTTATTCCGAACGTATCATCAATAATGCATATGCGTTCTTGATTTACACTTCGAAAGTGCGTTTCTGATTTCTTAAGTGGCACTAAAAAGTGGAACCAACTTCGTGCGAGATCCCATTATCAAATGTAGTATTTAATAAACTAGCACACTTATATAGTGTGTTGCTGGATTATTCCGATAGGGATCAAATGGTTGAGAGATAACTATGGAATGGAGACAGCTTGGAATTTTTTTTATTCTTCATATTCTTCTAGTTAAATGAGTTCAACTCTGATTTATCCATGCATAGATACATGTTATCACACATTCTCTGTGTTAGCATTTTATCTACTATATATACATAATATATAGTAGATAAAATGCTGACACTGAGAATGATATATATATTCACACATTCTTAGTGTTATAAT
>LPNX010885740.1:257752-324168 GCA_001517045.1 Pseudotsuga menziesii
TCATCAACTACCAGTTATTTTTATATATAAATATTTTATAATTTTTTATTTCAAATTTTGAATTACTGCCATAGAATCAATATCGACACTACAATTGCCTCATCTTCTTACATAAATGAAAAAACGTAGGCCATAATCCACCCCAAAACTCAATTAAAAATGCATATCTACGTAAATATATAGAGCATTTAATATATACAAGTACTAGAAACAACCATATTAATAATAATAATAATAATAATAATAATAATATGTTCCAATACATTGATAGGTATATATTTGATATTGCACATAAAATTACCTCCACTCTTTCTGTCCATGCTGCAAGATTGAGAGTTTACCTGGCATGTCATGCAAACTGCACAATAGTCGAATGCCCAATTGCTAAGTGGAGAAAAGAGTGTGGAGGAGAGTAATTTATTGGGAGTTCAACTGTTACATGAAATGCACATTAGCTAGAGTCCTAGCTACCAAATGGAGTTTGACTAAACCTTATGCACATTAGGTCAACTATGAGCTGCTAGAGGGAGTTCGATTGTCACATGGACTGCACATTACAATGCCACTGAGTGTAATTATCACATGAGTTCAAAGGAGTTTATTAGGAGTTCGACTAAACCTTATGCACATTAGCTCGACTCCCAAATACTAGATAGAATTCCACTGTCACACAAACTACATGTTGCCATTCTATTAAGTGGAGTTATGAGAAGAACTATTTTTTTTTTTTTTTGGTTACAACTACCACAAAGTGTAGTTATCATGAGAGCTATTTTATATTTTTTTGTAATTACACCGATAAGTGTTTTTTTTGAGATTTTGGGGTGAAAAAGCACCTATTTTTTTTCATCTATGGACAAGGATGAGACAAGTGTACTGTTCAGATTGGTTCTATGGCTATCAATACAAATTCAAAATAAATAAGTGTTAAAATAAACTTAAAAAATAATTGATGAATGTATAACTAGTAGTAGATGCATAGATAACTCCTACCTGATCTGTGGATAACTCATAGTTTCTCAAGGATAACTAGAATAATGCAATAACATGATAACTTATTAGTGGCACTTAACTTGTGTCCTATCGATGTTCACTAGCCACAAATTAAATGGATGTGCTAGTTGTTAATTATGAATTTTGAACAACTACCACAGAATCAATATCTACAATACACTTGTCTCATTCTTGTTTATAGATGAAAATGCATAGATGGTAGTCCACCCCAAAATTCTAAGATATAAATGGCGTAATTAACATTTTTTTAATATTTTAAATTAAACTTATAATAAATAAATATCGATGAAATTTGAACTTTAATAAATATTTAATATTAAATATTAAAATTAATACTAATTAGTAAATATTAAATTGTATTAAATGATGATAATGATCACTATAACGATGGTATTTAATGTTCATTAAGACCAAATTTGATCTAGCAAACCTTAATAGAAAACACAAGACAAATATTATTTAGTTTGTTTTAAAATTAATATCCAATATAAATGATCTTTAATAACATTAGTCTTCTATAATTTTATTAAATTTAAAAGTGTAATAATATTTTAATAAAAAATATAATTTAAATACTATTTAATAATATATGGTATTTACAATGATGATGGTGGTGGTGGTGGTTAACATCCACTGAGACCAAACTTTGGTCTATCGGACCTAAAAAAAAATTTAATTAGTTTGTTTTAAAATTGTATTCCTACGCTCAAAGAGCTTGGTGAGAAGCGCCCCAAGCTCACTATAATTTTGACAAGTTAAAAGGCTAGGAAGGTCAGTATTGCAACAAATATTATGAAATTGAGATCTAATGTGGGTGTACGCAGGAAACTCTAAGAGGAAGTGATTTTCATCTTCAATGCTCATATTCTCACAGAAACGACAGATCATTTCCATCCATGGTGTTTTAGGAATAGTCCAACGACCTGTTTCACTATGGAGCTCATAAGAGTTCATTCTTAACTTGGATATATTAGTTTTTTTACTTTGAACTGGTTAAAATAGAGAGATACTTTTGATCTTCTAAAGTATGGTTGATGACCTCCTTATAATATCTTAACTTTCCTTTAGCCTCTAAATCTTTCTCACACCACAATTTCTCTTTAAACTTAGAAGTAACAATATTTTTAATATTATTAATATTTTTCATTGCAACATTTTCGTTGATCTCTTAGTGGTTTAACCAGGACCTCGTATCTTTATACCAACATTTCTTGAGCCTTAGGTGGCCTTGGCTAGAATTAAAAGATATCTTAGAAAGTCTATGGTCTCCCATGTTATTTATTTTGTGTTTGTACAACAGGAGCCTAGTCATAGTTAGGCTCTCGATGGGGGAAAGTCCCACTCCTATAATATACAATGTATTAGCATTCTTTTAGTATTTACTTGTAATTAAAATTAATAATAAATAATTCATACATATATATGGTGGATAAAATTAATGTCAAATTAGTAATAATCTTGATTAATATTATTTCATGAGTATATTAGTGTGACATGTGAAGAAGAATTTGGAAAATTATGTTGCATTGTGAAGTTCTTAAAGGGTTATGTTAAATTGTGACATTGCTAAATGGTTGTCACATTTTGAAGTTTCTAAATGGTTATGTCACATTGTGACATTAATAAACATGTACTTATAATGACTCATAAAATAGAAATTCATTTGTTTCTTTAGGTATTTATAAAAATTATGACATTAATAAACAAATAATGAAGTTGATTTCCCTGCATACATCCACATTTGATCGATCAAGACTAACGTTCATTAAGGCTTTCTTTGGTTTTTGTACTTTATGAAAAAAGAATTGAATTATTTAGATTTCTATCAAAATTATGTCTTATATTTAAAAAGATGTGAAATAAGTGTTCCTAGGTCTCCATAGTTTTGACTAGCTAAAATATCATAGAGATTAAATTTTCTAGCAAAAGGTAGGAAACTATGATCAATCAAATGTAGATGTATGTAGAGCAATCAAATTCCTTCAAAATTTAGGTTCATTCTAAACTTACATTTCGAATGCTTATAAATATCTTATGTATTAACATTAATATGAAATAAGAATTATACATACCTTATATGTAAACTAGAATTCATGTGAAAATGTTTATAACAAAACTTGAAATGAAGAAAATATTAAAATACATATAATTCAAGTTATTAATTGTATGAGGCCTAAAACTTTATATTATAATCTAAAAAGTATAATATGATAATTTCTATTTTAAAGAATTATTTGCATCGATAAACTTGAAAGGTGTTTAGAAGAAGTATGTTGTGTCAGCATAATCTTGGTTGGGATAGTTATTATCCTCTTGCTTTATGTTGATGATATTATTCTTATGTAAATGTGTCTTTAAGATATCAATAAGCAATTGCTAAATCTCAAATATTTACGCTATAACGTGGGTATGACTATTAACACAGACAAGACAAAAGTTATGATTATAAAACTCAAAGAAAGAAAGCTATGTAAATTTTATTTATGATAATATAAAGCTAGAGGAAGTGACTTCTTAGAAGTATCTTGGAATTTATATTCACCACAAGATGAATTGGAACTATAACATTGAGAAAATGATTAACTAAGGGTGGAAAGCTTATTTTGGTATAAAAAATAACTGTAAATCAACCAAACTGGTCATGTGGAATAAAAATAAGTTCATAATTGAAACTCTTTTCATCCTCGTTATTTTGTATGGTTGTAAACTATGTGGATGAAACCTTTATAGAAAATCTTGGAGGAATATTGAGAAAATCCATTCGCGGTTTATGGCTTTTATCCTCAAAATTAAAAACAATTCTCCTTATGCTATTCTCCTCATAGAAGTGGGTATTTCCCCCATTGAGATCATGGATATGACTAGGTACCTGATGTATAAGCACAATATAAATAACATTGGAAACGAGAGACTTCCTATAATTGATTCAAACTCAACTCAAAACCAACTACCCCTCAAGTGGAGTTGGTGTAAAGATATTATTTCTTGTTTAAAACATTGGGGAATTGATGAAAATGACACTTTCCACAATATTGATAATGCTAAGAATATTTCTACTTCTAAAATTAGAGAGAAACAGTGGTGCAAGGAAAATTTGGTGGTTAATACAAAATTAAGATACTATAAGGAGGTCATTAACCCTAATTTGAAAAATCAAAAGTATCTCTTGGTAGTAATTAGTTCAAGGAAGAAAATTAATCTAGCCAAGATTAGAAGAACTCTTATGAGATCCATGGAAAAATAGGCATTAGTCTATTCGTAAAAATCCATGGGCGGAAATGGTTTTCCTTATTTGTGGGTCTTTCAACATTGAGTATGGAAATCACTTTCTCTTATAGTGGCCTTCTTACACCAAGATTATATTTTAGTTTCATAGTATTTATTACAATACACACGTTTCTAACCTCCTAACTAGCCAAAAATATAGCAATCTTGGAAAGCTTCTTGCCAAGTTTTTTGAGCATAAGAACAAAGATTTAAAGAAAACCAAGTAATACCCTTCTTAAGGTCCAATAGACCAAAGATAGTCTCAATGGATGTTAACCATCATCATCATTAAAAACAATTTGTAAAAATGAAATGATCATATAACATATATTTAACACTTAAAATGAAATAATCATATCACAGGAAAATATTAATTATTATTAAACCTGTCATATTAATCATTATGCTAATTTTAGAATAATTATTTAATCATTCTGCTAATTTTAAAATAATTATTAAAAAAATATTGATTTATTATAAATTTACAACATTTCCACTCGTTATAAATATCATAATAATTAACATAAATATGAAATAATAATTATATAGCATACTTATGTGTAAAGTGTATTTAATTCGAGAAGCTTAACAAAGTTTTATAAGAAACCCATAAACATATATATTTATATTTATATATTTGTAATAAAAAAAATATTCAAATTTAATTGATGTGTAAAGTGGATTTAATTCGAGAAGCTTAACAAAGTTTTATAAGAAAATCATAAATATATATATTTATATTTGTAATAAAAAAATATTCAAATTTAATTATATAATTAAAGTTAGTAATGATATACATTCAAAACCTTATATTATAATCTATATAACATGATGATTTTTATGAGTTTATGTTAATGCGTTTTTAAAAATGATTTATAAAAAGGAAATGATCATATAACATATTTTTAGTAATAAAAATAAAATAATCATATAATATATATATATATTAATTATCATTACAATTAATGATATTTTTTCTAATAATTACTTAAAAAATAAATTTATTTTAAAATTAAATTTTTTATGTTTATAAATATATTAATAATTAACATTAATATAAAATAATAATTACAGAGAAAATCATGGAGGATGTGTTGACCACAAAAGATATAAGTTGTTAGTCAACTAACTTTTTCCTAATCCATTGAAAAGAGAAAAAAGGAGTAAAGTAGTCTTAAAGTAGCAACGCTCATTTCCTATTATGGATAGTCAATAAAGCAACAAAATATTATCCATAATCAAGTTAAGTGTGCTTCAAGGGATAATGATGGAAAGTGATGGAAAGTGTTGACTAAATAAGCCAAACGATAGCCAACAATCTAGTCCAACACCTAGGAAATTAATCAAAATGATTAATAATGATATCCTAAGTATATAGGTGGGTTTTTATGATTCCAACACTCCCCCTTAATATTGAAATTATGTGATTAAATTAGATATATAGGGCCCAAGAAACTAGGCCTTATGGTCACCCTTTACATTATTCATCCATATAAACTGAGGAAATAGGGAAAACCTCATGGGAACAAGACTGTACCTAAAAAAATGGACATGAAAGGGAAGATAAAAATGATGCTCCAAACTAAATGTTGATGCTTGGAGGAATCTTCTTCTTGGGAAGAAGATAATTCTTCTCAACTGGATCAAGAACATCAACAATTATAGGATGCAGACTGGAACCATTTATAGCAACTAAGAGCCACTGATAGTAATGTGCAAGAAGGACTGAAATATTTTGAAGCATCAGCTAAGAATTTTAACAAGCTTCAAGATGGTATGGTGACTTAGACTTCGAACCGACAGAAGTAAAATCAACTCCAAATGTAAGGAGAAAATTTCCAAGCACAAGCATGACGACTCCAACTTCACTATCACTCAAAGGAAGTGTGCAAGTGACCATGTAGGAAAAGGATGGAGCCTTAGGATCAAGGAGTGTGAATGAATAGAATCCATAGGTTGATTTATATTCTAGAATATACAAGAGAACAAAAACTAGCACATCAATAGACTCATGGGAAGAAAGGGGATCATTTTCTAGAACATAAATTGATAAAAAAATCCTCAGTGGAAGAAGTATGAAATGAGGACAATGAGATATGTTCAAAATATTCAAAGAGGTTCTGAGAATGGGTGCTAGCAACCATGGAGGAAATGAAGATTCACATGGGACCAAGTATGGTGAGTGGTAATACACATTTGAGACTTTCTTCTAGGAACAAATAGACTTAATCCTTCATGTTCCTCCTCACATTATATATTTCTATCTAGAATCCTACAACAACCTCCATAACAACAAAGTAATTGTTTCAACTACCTCCATATTTATACGTGCTTCCACCGTGGTCGATCCATTGAACTCGTTATTTTTTGTTGTCGTCTCACTTCAGACTCCTGACACTCTTTTTATTAGCATGGTATTCAACCATTTCTTCCCATCAATCATCATAATATGATTGGATTTATTCACAAGTTTATTTTCACCTTAGTCATTCTTCTGCCTTGTTGTTTGTCGTTAACCACAACTAGATATAGTTCCCATGATGCTATCTCTTGTTGAATCATCTCTTACATCTTTGGAGTTCATAAACTATCCTATAGATGACCTCACTCATTTAACTACGAATGGTCACCTTGGGTCTAAATTCCCCTACATAATTTATGATCTACTCTTACTCAATCAAGGCTTTCACATTAAAGTAAAATGAAAAGGAATCGACATAACTTGATTCACATTAAAGAAACAAAATGAAAAATAAATTTCACATGAAAGAATCAACATGAACAAAAAATTGAAAATAAAAGATATATCAATTGAGAAAATCATAGGAATCTCCTTGTCGCATTAACACCCGCATCCTCTAGTTTTGTGTCGAATAACTTTACTCTTGGCCTTCCATATTCCTGTAAATTCTCTAACTCAACCCTCCATTTTCCATTGGAGGGATATATATTTAGACTCTTTGATGCATTGAAGGAGGAGAATTTTTGAGAGAAAGGAAGCTAGAGTTCATTGTTTCCTCACTTGTTTATGCTTGAGGTTGCATCCCTTTGTCCCTTTGGAGCACACATTGCTACTCTTCCCAAGATTGTCATTTCCTTGTAATCTGACCACTGAGATGGAGGAATGAAGTGGTGGAGGCCCAGGTGGAGGACTCAGTTTCTCCATTTCGCCAAGGTGACGAAAAAGTTTGTCACTGTTTTATCTCTATTTATTATTAGTAGAAATATCAATTTCTCGTCCATTACATGTGTATAATTATGAATATTTTATCCAATGATGTAGTTATATTTGTTTATACATGATGGTTTATATATGCTAGAGTAGGCCTAACACTTTGATATATATCATGCTTGTCTTGTTTTCTATTGTTGAGAACAAATTGTAAATACAAGCGTGTTGGAAAAGCTCAATGGGGATCTACATCAACCGTCCCGAATAAGGTATGCTTCATATCCCTTAGTGTTATATGCATTTCTTTCTCTTGAATATTGGAATGGATTGATTTATGGTGTCATTTATTTATTTTTGGTCTACCCCAAACCATAGGAAGCTTCTATCCATAACAGAATTGGCGACTCCACTGAAGATCGAACCTAGAATCTATGGTTTTGCACACCAGAGATTCTGTGTTCGTTCACTAGTGGAGTCACCAATTCTGTTATAGAGAGAAATTTCCTATGGATTGGGATAGAACACAATAGATTGAGTTACATAAGAAATCAATCCATTCCAATATGCAAGAGAAACAAATGCATCTAACACTAATGGATATGAAGCGTATCTTATTCTGGACGATTGATGTAGATCCCCATTGATATTTTCCAACACGCGTGTATTTACAATTCACTCTCAACAACAACAAACAAGGAAAGCATGCTATGTATCAAAGTGTTAGTCCTACTCTAGCATATACAAACCATCATGTATAAACAAATATAACTACATCCATGGATAAAATATTATTAGTTATACACATATAATGGATGAGAAATGCATATTTCTATTAATAGTAAACATAGATAAAACAGTGACAAACTCTGCCGGCACCTTGTCGAAATGAAGAAACCGAGTCCTCCACTTGGGCCTCCACCAATTTAGTCCTCCATATCAATCGCAAGCTTACAAGGCAATGGAAATCTTGGGAACACCAACAATGTGTGCTCCAAAGGGACAAAAGGAATGCAGACAAAAGCATAAACAAGTGAGGCAACACTAAACTATAGTTTCCTTTCTCTCAAAAAGTCTCCTCCTCCAGTGCATCCAAGAGGCTGAATATATATCCCTCCAATAGAAAATGGAGGGTCGAGTCGAAACATTTTCAAGAATATGGAAGGCCAAGAGTTAAATTTTTCAGGACTCATTGAGGAAAACTCCAAAAGTTTTTGTTTTTATGCACATTTCCTGATGTACGTGGGTATTTGATAAAAGGCTACATGTACATACGTGTATTGGATTAAAATTCACATATACAAATAAACAGGTGTTTTTTAGGGATTCTTGGATCATCAAAGTATAAATTGATCAAGGGGGGTCCAAGGAGTATGAAGAGTGTTGGGGCACATACCCTAAGAATTATTAGTTTTGGTAACTTCGCGGCTGTTGGTAAGCGGATTTATGGGTCAAAATAGTCTTAGGGGTGTCAAGGTAAGTCAAAACCCCCTTTTTTGTAATAAACCCGTGGTTTAAATCCAGGGTTTAGGGTTTTTGGGTGCCCATGGTTTGAAGCCATGGTTTTGTAATAGCGCAATGTATAAATAGGTATATTTGTAAATAAGAAAGGTTAGGTTTTATGATGTAAGAAAGAATAAGGCGAAGCTAAGGTTGATTTTGTAAGGAAAGGTTAAGTCCCAACTGTGTGCGTGGACGACCTCTGCAGCTGTGTGCGCAGAGGGTTTTTGTGAGAAGGAAAAGAAATATATGCAGCTGCGTGTGCATAGGCCTGCTGCTATGTGCATGGCTGTTGAGGACTGAAGGGATCTGCAGCTGAGTGCGCAGATCAAACTGTGGTTTTGTAGCAAGTTGAATAAAACACAGTTTGTGGGCATAGCCCCTACATTGGGGGTGAACCACGTTATATTTGTTGTCGTGCTATATTGTGTTGTTTCTATTTCTGTTATTCTTATGCATTAAAACTGTATACATCTGATAACATAGATCACTGCTAGTAATAAAGCTTCGCTGTGAATTCCCTGTAGTGGGTTAAGCAAGTCACGGTTATTTATCTAACTGCGAAGTTATATGTCTATAAGCGAATGGTAAAGTTGTGTAATTGTTGATTGATAAGTTTATTAAAGGCTAAGGTACAGTAATACCCCTCTCTGCTTGCAGAAACTTGGTTCTGCGGCACCCCATTGCTGTTTCGGGTGAGACTGCAACCTGCGCGCAGGTTGTTGCCGAAAGGGCCAACACGGTGGGTCTTTTGTTGGTGCGACACTAAAGGTTTAAACCCAGGTCTGCCCAATTGCCCAACAAATTGGTTCTGTTGTCGGTTGAACTCAGTACCTGCTTAAGAGGGGTTTACGTTGTACCTCAGGGGCTATGTTCTGGAGGCCCTCTGTGAAGGAAATAGGTGATTGGTTTGCTGAGACTTGTCTGAAATTCGCGCAGCAAGAGAATACGAATCCATGTCGAAGCGCAAGTGACTTTTTACAAAGGTATGTTTTTGTGATGCTTATGAAATTTTCTTTGGTAGTTTCCACATAGAGTTGCACCAGTGGTTGTCTAGGTTAATAGAGAGGAGGACGAACTTTCAAGCTCGACGGATTCCTATGTGGACCCCCGCAAGGGTCAATATTGTGCCACACATGAACAACGAGGTATCCCACGCTGTCGATTTCTGGACGATGCGAACGTTGGAAGCCTTTGTGATAGAGTTTGCCATTGACACAAGCACTTCTTTCAGTGAAGCTGAATGGCAGTTTTTCAAAGGCCCCCGTGGTAAGTTTTTAAATTCCTTAAGCTTGAAGATTAAAATACTATTGGTTGAAAAGGGTATATTATTATTTGAATCAGACTGTTAGTTTAGTAGTACTAACATATGTTTGCAAGTGAGAATATTTTCGACGCGCAAAGTGGGTTGCCGCGAAGTGAGCAAAGGTACAAAAGAGATTTTGAGTCCTACTCCTCAGGACAGACCACCGCACTTCCCCCTGTAAACCCTCCATCTCCAGACCCTGAAGAAAACCCTTCGGTAGGAAACCCTCCTGTCAACCCCCAGCGTCGCTTTGTTACCCCTAAAGTTCGGTCGCAGTGTGACAGGAAACCAAGTCCAAGTATTCCGGCCACAAGTTAATCTGCCCCCGTAAATCCCCCCCCCTCAACATCCTGTCCCCCTCCCAACCCTCCTAGAACCACCATGGCCCACCTAGCTAACGACATTAAGCTGCCCATCTTGAAAGGAACGGGATCAGAAGATCCAGAACAGTTCTGGTTTTTATGTGAGGCCGTCTGGAACGCGAAGAGTATTACCGACCTGGATGTGAGAACCGTGCAGCTCATTACTTCCTTTCGCGACCGGGCTTTGACCTGGTTCATGAAATTCTCCAGTAATCAGCACCCCACTTTGGATGCAATCAAGGCCACCATCATTAAGGAATTTAAGAAACCAAAATCGGAATCGCAGAGCATCACTGAACTCAAAGAGATTCAACAGCGGCACGACAAATCTGTGTGGGACTTTGACCAGAGATTCAAAGTTCTATTAGACCAAGTCAGCTTCACCATTAGTCCTGCACAGCACAAGGAATGGTTTATCGCAGCATTATTGCCGCATATCAGAACTTCGCTCATGCAACAAAAGGTTGCTGACCAGCAAGAGGCTCTCGAAATCGCAATGAAGCTAGAGACCGCTCCCGTCGGAGACGATTCTGGTATTGCTCAATTCCAAGCGCAGCTGGCAACAATGGCCCTGGAGCTTTGTGACATGAAGAAAGCTAAAAACAGTCGAGAGGAGGTCTGGTGTACGCAATGTCGGTCCGAGGGTCACGATAGGGACCAATGCCCCGTGGTCAGAACATACCTAAATATGGGCACGCCCAACCAATTCAATGCCGGTGTTCTATATTGTGAGATTTGTCGAACCTCTGGCCAGCATTGCCCTGAGCACTGCCATCTTCTTCAGAGATATGTTCAAGTTCCCAAAAACCCCTACTGCCAGTTTTGTAAGTCCGTAGGGCATAATGAAGAAGAGTGTCGTAGCTACGACCTTATGCGAGAGCGCACCTCTGATGCCTACCGAATCCACAATGAAGCCCAGAATAATGATGGCTATGGCTACCGCGGCGAGGCCTCCGGAAGAGGTTCTTTTGGCGGTTGCGGCCGTGGTGGGATGACCGAAAGAGGTAGAGGCCAGGTTGTGTGTTACAATTGTAACCAAATTGGTCACTTGGCTCGCGACTGTTGGAACCCCACTACGACCTGTCGGTATTGTCGCGCAGTGGGCCACGTGATTGAACAGTGCCCCCAGCTCCTCGCAAAGATTTAGGAAAACAACCGTGGCCCTACCCCAAATATTTAGCTGATTTCCGTTGAGCAAAGACCTGCCCCAGCCCTCAATGTGGTCACCCGGAGTGGAGCTACGACGCATACTCAAAATTCACCAAAGCAACCTACCGCGGTATGCGCACGTAAGGCCTCCGAGAAAGTCCCAGCCCTTGACCCTGTGAAGGACCAAGTACCAGTCCAGGAGGCCCAGTGCGATATTGTTGACCCTAGCATCATAGAAGTACCTGCGCGGCAACCTCAGCAGGCTTCGCAACCACAAGAGGCCTCGACGGATAAAGTAAGTACACTATCCTCTTTCTTGCAGAGCTGTATGAAAATCTTGCGGAATCAGAACGCTCTAAAAGAGCTGCAAAAAGTTCTTGCTGTCACAGACCCTCAGAGAGGAATTGATCAGGAGAAAACTGTTAGTTGTGTCCGAAGAACGGGAAGGGAAATGAGACTGAACGTTCAGATAGGAGAATATGATATGACTGATGTCATTTTGGATCTTGGATCAGACGTTAATGTCCTACCCAAGCAGACCTGGGGACAAATGGGAAATCCTTCCCTGGTTTGGTCACCTATACAACTGCGACTAGCTAACCAGCAAAGGATTGTACCGCTAGGGAGACTTCTTAGTGTTCCCATCGACATCGATGGGGTCAGTACTCTAGCAGATTTTGAAGTTATTGAGATCATTGATGACAACAACCCTTATCCAGCCCTGTTTGGAATTGAGTGGGCCATGGCCAATGCTGCAATCATCAACCTTAAGAGGAGACAGATGACCTTCGAAGGAAATGGTCTGCGCGTTATTATACCCCTCGACCCATCCCAAGGAGAAAGGTATACAAAACCACTCAGAGATGAAGGGGACCAGGATACTCTAGACCACATCTACAACATCACAGCCAAGGACGCAGATTATGTCGAGCCTGATGATGATCGTGTAATGGATTGGCAATGTGATAGCTCCTGCATGTCTGATTCAGACGATGGTCTGGAGAATTGGAAGAATCAACTGTATGAGCTACAAGGCCATAGATGCGCGCAGATCACTCAGTCTCTTAGATGCCTTAGTGCACAGCCTAGAGAGTTTCCTGCATATGTTGGGATGACGGACCCTGGAGAATTTATTGCACCTGTGTCAGAACGAGTACCTCAGTCACAAAACACCCAGAGTCTGGAAATCGCACTAGAAGCTACAGCAGCATGGGGGACCGATCCTACAAAGTCTCACCCCAGTCGGGGAACCTACCAGAAATTTCTGTGCCCCAAATTCATAAGCCAAGCTCAAGAGGTGCGAAGTAAGTTCAGGGGCCGAATAGCCTTCAGGGACATTTGAGGCAGAACTCTACAGCAAGGGAAAACACACCTCGCAAGGAGTGGGTGCATAGGTTCATGCATATCTTGGACCTTATAGTGAAAAATGGGCATATGGAGGTTGAGCTCCGCCATGGTACTGTAAGTGGGGATGATCTTGTTGATGGCTTTTTTATCACATTCTCTATTAACAAAAGTTGCCCTGTTTTAGATATAGCTTTTCGATCAAACCACGACAAGGCAAATGATGATCGCCCAGGAATTGAATACCACACCAAGGGGCAGAGCCAAGACGCCAGTCCCTCAAACCTAATAGTCCTGTCGCAGATATTACCAGGTCGGGTCGAAGGGCACTATTGTACCGAGGTTGCTTATTGCCCTAAAACTTCAACCATGATTATGCCGAGGCCCAAAAACGTAGCGAGGCTCAAAATCCGACCGTTGGGAAGCAGCCAATTTGGTGGCGACAAAGTTTTAATTGCTTTAAATGACTGTACTAAGACTAGTACCGGCAATTGCACTCCACATGGACAAGATTTTCATCAGACTCGGTGCCTTCAATGCACTATCCTACCCGATGTGATGGATGGCGTGTATAAGAAGATGCCTAAGTTAGGGAAAATTGCATTCTGCATTTCTTCAAGATTTCTGAGTGAACCCATGACCACCAAACGCGAGATTGACGCTTTGGTTAGAGAATTCGAGCAAGAGGGTATGATCACCTGATCTAATCGGCCGCCTGCCCTAGCTCACTGTGAAGACACTCCCCCAGCACCACCATAGCCGATGCAGACACGGTCTGCCAGGAAAAAGTCTAGAACTGAAGTTCGCACCAAGCGCAACCAAGATCGGCAATGGAAAATAGGGCAAACACCAGCAGCTCATCCTATGGAGCCCTCTGGTTCTGTACAGGCCCCGACCAAGGGAATGGAGAATATTCCACCACCACGGCCACCATATCTACCACCTGTACACCCAGGTACCGCACTACCCCGTCGGACAAAGCAATTCACATTAGCCACACCCTCGCTCCCACAGGGAGTGCAGTTGATAGGAAGTATGACAGGGAAGATTGATCGGCTTAAGTACAACGATCACAACACCAATGACCATGGCAAGTTTCCACAGTTTGAACCAGCAGAATACTTGCACCGCATCAAGTACCCAGATCATAGGGTCACACTACTGGAAGTGCAACCATGGGCTGTGGGCCTGGACAAAGATGGCCTACTCAAGATACTTAACATTCCCCATTTCGGTCGTGGCATACATGTGACTGTAGTGGCCAAGAAGTTACTAGCGCTGGTGCATGATGGCTATTTATGGATAGGGGACCAGAAAATTCCTATTGACGCCACCCTCATCCATAATATCACAGGGTTACCCATGGTAGGACCTGATCCAGGAACTGAATTTCCATCCAAACATGACGATACAAAGCTCGCGCAAACCATGAAAGAGCGGTTTGGCCTGACAAAAGGGAAACGGGGGTATCACACTTCCGCGATTCAGGAGCAGCCCATTCGATTTGCAGCTGAACTCTTAGCCTGCAAACTCATATGAAAATGCAGGCCAACTGAAGTACCTGCTCCGGTTATCCGGATTGCTATGAACTGCGCTGAGGGGTATACTTATAATTGGGCTGCATATCTTGCGAAGGAGTTTCTGGAGGATGCCCACGATGCGCAAGAAAAAGGTAGACCTTTTCATTATTCCTGGCTTTTAATCCTTATTGCATTAGTTGGGTGGAAAGAACCCACTGAAGCCCAGTTTGTAGAATTAAACCCCGTCACGCCAGGGGCAACGAGGTATGCCTCCCTATGGATATCCTCCGATAAGGAAGCTCAGCAGATGACGAACATTGTGTTCGTCTTCTATGCTATGAGTATTCACTATGCGATTGTGCGAACACCTCGACTTACCAATGAAGTGTTCTCTCAATACGAGGGCGCCGCGCACTTTAGTGCCGATATGCATCATGTTTTCATTCAAGCTCGTGCAGATCCACAACGGTAATGCTTCAAATTACCATATGTAGTCATCGAACCAGATATCAGGTGGATAGTTCAGAACTGGCCGGCCGAATGGCTGAAATATTTAGGGAAAAAACCCTCTATTCCGGTTCCCCCAGCTACCAATATTGGCTCAGGTACTAGTCAGGTGCAGCAACAAAGCCCATTGGCAGATAGCGAAGACCTAAGTGATTCGTAGATGAATGACGACGTCCAGGGTGGAAACGGTGGAAAGGATGAACAGGATGAACAGGATGAGGAGTCGGTCAAGACCATATCATATCTTAACCCACCAACGAAGAGCAAGTCACCAGAAGTAGCCGAGGTAACCAAGCCGCAGTCCCACAAAAAGGCAAAAGCATCGAAGGACAAAGATATTGAGGAAGAAGCCACTGTCACACTGGATCCGCTAGAGCAAGCTCTAGAACAGTCTATGACAGCACTTACTAAAAAATGGTCAGAGTTTGCGGAACTGCATCTTGCCGGGCTCTCATGTATCGCAAACAGGGTAGCGGAGCTAAAAGAGCTAGCAGCAAAATCAGCGCACAGTACTCCGACAAGTAGCACTACAGCACCCACGCAGTAGGATATTAGGCAATGGCCACCCAGAGATCACCAAGGACATGTATCAAACCCAACTCTGATACAGCCTGACACAGATTCCCGACCCCAGATGGATATAACCGCGGGGCTTGATTATACAAAGATGTCTATGTCAGAGTTGCACCTCTGTCAGCTCGCGATTACAAAGGAGATCCATGCCCGAACCCAATTGTCCCAAATCCAATTGGAGGACACCATCAAACAAAACAAAAACTTTGCAGCACGCCTAGAAGAAATCACACAACAGAAGAAAGAGGCTGAACATACAACAACTACGCTGATGCGAGCATTGGACGAGGCATGTCGGAGTCTTTCTGACTCCGACATACAGGGAGCAGAGGAACTAGAGCAGAGAATCGCTAAGCTGAAAGACTATGCACAGCAGTCCCGCGGCGAGGTTGCAAGGATGAAGATAGAACACCAGCACCAGATTGCAGAACTTCAATTGCGCATCCCTCCTGAGACCCCACCAGAGGTCCGAGAACAGCGCCAGCAGGACATCAAGGCTTTAGCAGCAAAAATATCAGATAATGTGGCCAGCGTCGCAAAACTAATGGAAGACAGCATAGAAGCATGGGCGAACCTACAGGACCATCCAGATGTAGGTAAGATCCAGGAAACCATCAAGTTGCACCAGGATGAATTAGATGCATTCAGAATAGAAATCAAGACGCTGCCACCTATGCAGAAGATGGCTAAAGTGAAGCGCAGCAAGGAACTTCAGCAGGAAATCGAGTCTTGCAGGACAAAGGTAACGCTGCTGGAGAATGCGTTATAGCCCCTGGTTGACGAAGCATTAGAATTGAGCAATACTGCGGAAAGCCAGCTCAAACTTTTGAAGACCTATGACACTTTTGCGTAGGAAAGGGCTGACACAGACTCATCTTCAGTATTACAGGAATTGGTGGAAAATGAGAAAGCCGCTGATGATATACTACACAATATCACTAGTCGCTTCCAGATCCTCGCGTAGAAGATTCTCCCACTAGAGTCCTCGCAGAGTGTCCCGGGACGGGCCACTAGTGAGTCTTAGGGGCCTCTTGGGGCGCGTACCCTAAGGATTATTAGTTTTGGTAACTTCGTGGCTGTTGGTAAGCGGAGTTATGGGTCAAAATAGTCTTAGGGGTGTCAGGGTAAGTCAAAACCCCTTTTTGTAATAAACCCATGGTTTAAATCCAGGGTTTAGGGTTTTTGGGTGCCCATGGTTTGAAGCCATGGTTTTGTAATAGCGCGATGTATAAATAGGTATCTTTGTAAATAAGAAAGGTTAGGTTTTATGATGTAAGAAAGAATAAGGCGAAGCTAAGGTTGATTTTGTAAGGAAAGGTTAAGTCCCAGCTGTGTGCGTGGACGCCCTCTGCAACTGTGTGCACAGAGGGTTTTTGTGAGAAGGGAAAGAAAGATCTGCAGCTGCATGCGCAGAGGCCTGCTGCTGTGTGCGCGGCTGTTAAGGACTGAAGGGATCTGCAGCTGAGTGAGCAGATCAAACTGTGGTTTTGTAGAAAGTTGAATAAAACACAGTTTGTGGACATAGCCCCTACATTGGGGGTGAACCACGTTATATTTGGTGTCGTGCTATATTGTGTTGTTTCTATTTCTGTTATTCTTATGCATTAAAACTGTATACATCTGATAACATAGATAACTGCTAGTAATAAAGCTTCGCTATGAATTCCCTGTAGTGGGTTAAGAAAATCACGGTTATTTATCTATCTGCGAAGTTATATGTCTATAAGCAAATGGTAAAGTTGTGTAACTATTTATTGATAAGTTTATTAAAGGCTAAGGTACAGTAATACCCCTCTCTGCTTGCAGAAACCTGGTTCTGCGGCACCCCATTGCTGTTTCGGGTGAGATTGCAACCTGCGCGCAGGTTGTTTCCGAAAGGGCCAACACGATGGGTCTTTTGTTGGTGCGACGCTAAAGGTTTAAACCCGGGTCTGCCCAATTTCCCAACAAAGAGGGACATGGAATGCCATAAAGGTTTGTTCTACCAAGTGTGGTAAAATCAGCTATAACAAATGCCCCATAATATGTGAGGTTAGAAGGGTAACATGATGGTCGAAATACATTATATCCATCCCAGAAGTGGAGTAATGAAGGCCCAGGTGGAAAAACCAGCCACTCATCAGTAGAATACAATGATAAATATCAACATGTAACGACAAATATACATGTAGTAGTCCTAGATACATAAGAGTACAATGGCCATGAATAGGAATCATATACAAATGTCATGTGTGGCGATCGCCACGTACAATATATAATGAACAAGATCTCCATCATGGATTAAGATATCTATAATATACTCGAATCTGGTAATGGGAGATGACATCTCATGAATACTAACATGATCTATAACACCTTGATTTTTGACCCTGTGATATTGAATTTCAAATGATGTGAATATTGTATTAAATCATGGCAAGGAGCTCAAGGCCAAGGCCATGCCATTGATTTTGTGTTTGTGTTCGTCGGTTAGAATCAATGTCAATATTTTATGTGCAAGCCAAGAAAGTATGCTTGAGACATCATGTAAAATAAAAATTAATTAAAAATCTACAACCATTTATGCACCGCAACCGATAAAGAGATGGGGCATGATTTTCCTAAGGATAGTGGGGGGGATGTTTAACCTTGATCCATTTGGTGGGAATGGGAAGAGTTTTGGAAGAAATTCAAAATGGGAAGAGCACCATTTCTGAAAATTGTGTTTTTTATTGAATGGGAAAGAAAAACACCCAAAAATGCATGTCATTCCCTCATGCGTTGATGTTTCACCTTTCCTCATATTTTAGGAAAAAAATACAGGACGTTTTCTTGATGGATCATGGATTCATTCATTTATTCATTTTCATTCAAGCACACATACTAGGGAAGAAAACATCTCAAAGTTTCATCCTTCATGATTTCCCTATCTGTCAATCATTTTGTTGAATGCGCATACCCATAAATTGTGTTTTCATTATGAACTTATTAAACCATTAAGAAGATTTGGATTCTGGTATTGTATCAGTCAATATGGCTCATGAAATGGTCAAAATTTTTTAATTGCTATGTGTGTGTGCATTCCTTGGCCTCTGTAATGTTTCATTAATCTCAGAACTATAATCATTGTATGCACATCCTTGTTTGGTATCTGAACTGGCTTGGGGAAATGGAAATGGAGTCTAGAACTGCCTAATGAGCCTAGTGTAAAAAGGAACCTCACAAACATATATGGGGTTTTTTTTTTCTTATTTGTACACCCAAGATAGCATTGGAGAGGGAAGGCATAGCCTGAGGAACTGTGGAGTAGATAAGGGAATCATTCCTAGTGTTGGATGTGCAGATGCTTTAGAAGCCAGTATATATTTGGGGTAGGTGTCCATAGCTCTAATATTGAGCTCACTAGCCTAGAATTTAGTATTTTCACCCCTTTCTAGCTTGATAAACCCAACGGGTAGTTGGCTTGCTTGTCTCTTCTGTGAATTTTGACTATGTGTGAACAACTGCCTGTATAAGCATGATAAACCCAACTGTGTCGGCTTAGCTTAGTTTTATTGTATCCTTGGTTTTGAGAGGTTCTACAAGTGTTCCTTATTCCTTGGGGAAATCATGCCAGCTTGAGGGTGGCAGTGGTACTGATAGATTTATGAGCCAACTGGCCTATGGTTGGGTGGAATGTTGCAGTGACATTGTTGGTTGCGGGACAAGCTTCTGATAAAGATAAGTATTTCTTGTGTGTGAATCCCTGCAACTGTACTTGTTTATAAATGAATATGAATATGATGAATTCTTGAATGGAATGTATTTGATGCATAAGTGTATTGTTTCAATCCATGCAACTCTACTTGTTTATAAATGAGTATGAATATGATGAATGCTTGAACGAAATGTATTTGACGTAGATGTATATTTCAGGAATGATGTATATGTGTATGTAATTTTATTTCAATGAATTTTATAAGTTTTTATTGATCTCTATTGGTTGGATTCCTAATGGCCTAAATGCTCAAAATTAGTTTTAGAATAAGAAATTTTCATGAATAGATCGAGTTTCCGCAGATTTGTCCTTCCGCAACTTCCTTTCCACAACCCGCGGGATGTGGGATGCGGGATGTGGAAATGTATTTTGCATAAGTTTGGAATCCACATTTTCCCTTCCACAATTCCCTTTCCACAACTTGTGGGATTCTGGTGTGGAAATTGAATGCAAGTGATAGATCAATTACACTCACAAAATTGCTAATCAAACATGCAAAATTCACACAAAAGGAGACTGAAATTGGAGAATAGATTTATCCTATATTGAATTGAAGTGTACATAATACAACCATATGAAGTAATAGGTTTCTCAAATATATAATTACATGATATATTCGAAAGAACTAGGTTGCTACTTGAATTGGTCAAAAAGCAGGCTTACTAAATCTAGTCAAATCCGCCATAGGTGCAAAAAGGACTTTCCAAATCTATGAAGATACTCATGAATTAGCTAAATAAAGTGGGAAATATAATAAGTGATGTATATACAACTCATTCATTCTTTTTTTTTGATAAAATGAAGGAGGAGGATGTGCTCAAAAAACAAGGCAAGTTCCCCTAGACTAGATTTTCCTTTATGCCTTAAAACTATTGTAAAGCAAGGCAGCTTTTATAAAAAGCAGATATGTGCTTTTAGAAACTAGGAATAAAATAAGACTTGATAAATATGTTTCTAGGATGATTCCAAAGTGCTCCATGACCCATTTTAGCAATTATTAACTTCTAGGAACATGTGGAAGTCAGCTAGCATAGAGAGGGAATCTAGGAATCTAGGAATAAGACAAAATTGATTTAATTAATGTCAAATATGGGTAACTATGGGTTGATTATTCTAAAACCCCCCCTTAAGCCTTAATTTATGAGTAAATATCAAAAAATTATAGGGCCTAGCAACAAGGCTTAGTCACCTTTTTACATACTGCATGTTCATACAACCAAGGAAAGAGGCAAAAACCCAGTGGTAAAATCCTCCCTTAAACATGGACAGGAATTTTTTTTTGGGAAATATTGTTCTCAATTATTATTCACCACATGATCAGAAATCCCCAACTATGATTTGAGATTACTGAATTTCTTCTCACAGAATACTTTGGTGAAGATATCTGCTACTTGTTCTGAAGATGTACAGTAGAGTAGAGCAATGGTACCATCATGCACAAGCTCCCTGATATAGTGCATATGGATCTCAATGTGCTTGGTTATTTGTCTTTGAATTGGATTAGTGGAGATTCGAATGGTTCTTTGATTGTTACAATAGATGACTATTGAAAACTCTAATTCGAAACCACATTCTCTAAGTATCCCCTGGAACCATAAACATTGATTAGCTGCATTTACAACTCCTCTATACTCTGCCTCTATAGATGAGAGTGATATGGAACTCTACTTCTTACTTGAACAGCTCATTGATCCTTATGTAAGCATGTACACATATCCTGAGGTAGACGTTTGATCTACATTTTTACCTTCCCAATAAATGTCAGTAAATCCAACTAGCTCTAAGTCATATTTTGCTTTGTAGAAAAATCCTCTTGTCTTCTCTACAATTGATATCATGAGGTTGATACATGTATCTCGAATCCACACTAACTACATAATATAAGTCAGTTTGAGTATGTGTAAGATAAATAAAACACCTAATCAATTGCCTATACATTGTATTATTTACCATAGGAGAAGAACCTACTTTATCAAGCTTAACTCCTGAAAGGAATGGAGTCTTTCTTGGCTTTAAATATTTCATGCTGAATTTGGTGAGAAAAACTGAAGCATACTTTGACTGATGAACCTTGATTCCATGTTGGGATTGAGAAATTTAGAGACCCAAGAATTGGCTCGACAATTCCAAATATGTCATGGAAAATGCATGGTTCATTGCATCCTTCAAGGAGGCAATCTCTTTCTTTGAACTTCCTGTAATCAGTGGGTCATCCACATAGAGAACAATAATCATTAAAGAACCATGAATCAGCTTCAAATATACATTAGGATCATACTTACATCGAACAAAACTCAGTGATAGCATAAATCCATTAATCTTGGCATACCAAGCCCTGGAGGCTTGCTTGAGACCATACAATGATTTCTTTAACCTGCACACTAAAGATGGATTAGATACAAAAAAAATTTGTTTTTGCATATAAACCTCTTCATTCAGATCTCCATTCAGAAATAAACACTTCACATCCATGTGATGTACCTCCCATTGCTTCAAAGCTGCAATGGCTAGATATAGCCTTATGGAGTCCATGTTTGCCACTGGTGCAAAGGTCTCATTGTAATCAATACCATGTACCTGAGAGTATCCCTTGTATACCAATATTGCCTTAAATTTCAAAGGTGAACCATCAGCAGAAAATTTAGTTTTAAATACCCACTTACACTTCAATAGCTTTCTCACTAGGGGAAGATCAACCAATTCCCATGTGTTGTTCTTCTGGAGCGAGCTGAATTCTTCTTTCATGTATATTTTCCATCTTGGATCTTGTGCTGCATATTCATATGTCTGTGGATCAGAATCTATCATCAAATAACACTTCTTGACAAAGAGTGGATCTTTCACACAAAGGGCACTCTCAAATTGAGATCTAGTCCTCCTAGTGTCATTAAGATTTCCATCTAATTCCCCAGCTGCATGAATGGTCCTTTCTCCCCACTTTGGTATTGTAGGGATGTTAGGATATGAAATTAATTAATCATTATTATACATACCAAAATAAAAAAACTCATTAGTCTCTTCACTTATAATCAATGGTTGTTGTGGTGAAGAGTACTCTCCAAATTCAACTGTTGCTAAAGGCTCTTCTTCGAACTGAACACTAATTTCAATGAAATATTTGTTAGTGCTCAAGTTGATCATATTGTATCCTTTTGAATCTTCAAAATACCCAAGAAATAGGAATTCTTGGCTTTGGGGTTTCAAATCATGCCTCTTTTTAGTTGGAATTCTAGCCCAAGACTTTGAGCCAAAAATCCTGAAATGGGTCACATCTAGCTTGTGCCCACTCCAAGGTTCAAAAGGAGTCATACAATAAAGTTGCTTATGTGGCACCTTATTCTAGATATAGGATGCAGAGTTTATAACCTCGGACCAAAACTTTGGTGGGAAATTTTTATCCTTCATCATGCAAGTTGCCATCTCCTTTAGTGATATGTTCTTTCTCTCAACAACACCGTTTTGCTATGGTGTGCAAGGAATAGAATGTTGCATCTAGATACCTGCATCTTTGCAATACTAGATGAACTCAGAATTGACATACTCACCACCATTTTCATATCTAAGGATCTTGAGTTTCCTCCCATACTGGTTTTCAACCAATGCTCTAAAGACTTTGAAGAGGTCAAAAACTTTAGACTTATGCTTTATGAAGTAAACCCAACAATACTTGGAAAAGTCATATGTGAAGGTGAGTGCATATTTGGCTTGAATCATGGACATGTGAGGGAGAGTACCAGAAATGTCACTGTGGATCAATTAAAGAGGTGCAGAGGTTCTCTCATGACTAGCTCTCTCATACTTTTTCTTTGGGTGTTTTCCTAGGATACAACCTTGACAAACTCCCTTAGAAAACTTGATCTTTGGTAACCCTATGACCATATCTTTGTCACTAAAATGAGAAAGATACTTGTATTTAAGATGGCCAAATATTTCATTCCAAAGCTTGCTTGCTTCATTAGCATGAGTAAGAAGATCAAAGGGGTTTTTGATTAGGGTAGAAAATGGCCAAATATTCCATGCCAAAGGGTAGATTAGGGTAGAAGATGGCCAAATATTTCATGCCAAAGCTTTCTTGCTTCATTAGGATGAGTAAGAAGATCAAAGGGGTTTGACTAGGCTAGAAAATGGGAAAAATTGTATACCTTTGAAGTGTGATCAACAACACCTTTTGCTATGACTTACCATTCGAAATCTTCGTGATTTCAACTTAATTGGGGGAGAAGATGACCTTGTTTGGAGACCTAGTGTGAGCCATATGATACGCTGACAAGATATTAGAGGCAAGACCTAGAACATCTAACACATTATTGAAATTACCATGGTCAAGATCAATCCTACCCTTTCCCATACTGTCAAACAAAGAGTTATCTCCCAAAAATATTGGTGGACCTTTCCACATGTCAAGAGAGGAAAAGGTATCCCTTGTCAAAACCATATGTCTAGAATCTCTAGAATCAATGGTGAAGCTAAGTGAGCTTGAGGTGCCAACAACTAAGGCATGTACTCTCTCCTTTTCTTCTAAATTTGATCCTCCTTCCCTCTTCTTTGAGAAATCAGGAATGGAGATGTTGTTCTTCTCCAGGAGTTGGGTCAACATGTCCATTTTCTTTTTCATACAAGAGCTCTCAGGATGATAGCCCTTATTATAGTATGCACACTTGCTCATTTTTCCTTTGTTCTTCTTCTTCTAGGGGTTCTTCTTAGATCCTGAGGACTCCTCTTAAGAATTTACCTTGTCTCTCTTTTTCTTAGGTGGATTTTTACCTTTTTTCTTGCTTTTTGAATCCACCTTTGAATCTCCAGCAACCAAATCTTGGTCTTTGGAAGGTTTGATGGTACCCGTCATCACCAATTTATCTTTCTCTTGGGTGAGGGATTCCGTGAACTCAACAATCTTAGGCATCTTCCAAGTTCGAGCTATCAATTTAGTGGCATAGAAGGTAGAAACAAACATTGAATAGTCAGGACCAAGCTTTGAGAGAATGGTCAAAACTAGTTTCTCCTCCTTCTTTTCAATCCGACATTGCCTTAATTGCAAAACAAGGGCCTTAAACTTGGTAAAATAGAGCTGCAATGATTCAAATCTGCTGGGACTCAATGAGATCAATTCATTCTCGATTTGATGTCATCTCATCTCATCTGTCTTTCCAAAATTTTCTTCAAGCTTCTCCCACATGGCCAGGGATGATTTTAAGGAACCATACTTAATTAAAAGTGTATAAATGTTGGCGAATCTTACGAGTTCTTAAAACACCAACTATAAAATGTTTGGTGATATTTTTCAAAAAATATTTTAATTTCCAAGGATTTTATATAGTTTATATAATAACTTGGTGATTTTTAGGGTGAAAAAAGTTTACCCCATCAAAATTGGGCAAAATAGGGCTTCAAAAAATGCAAAATGGCGAATCTTTTTTTGGAGAAAAACCCCTAAAAATAGCCCATGGGATAAATTTCGCCCCTAAAATTATCCCTCCACACACCTCATTGGGATATGTCAATGAATCAATATGAAATAGGAGGTCTCTTGAAATACTCAGACACAAAAGACCATAGGCATCATCCCTCATGTTGTGCCATTTGATTTTCTCTATAGCTACATTGGGATTTGCATCAATAGCCATGGTAACCCTATAGAGACCTTTCTCTCTGAAAAATATCTCCATATCAGATTTCCATTTGAATAAATTAAATGGATTTAAGATGATCCTTTGAGATTGGTCCATATCTCAGCTCCTGTTCCCTTCAGTCAGTAGAATGCACTCCCAGTCAGTGATATTGAACCTACAATAATAATTTGGAAGGAGAGAAATCAATATACAAAGGCTCTAATACCATGTCGAAATTGAACCCAAGTGATATATTAATTACACTAACAAAATTGCTAATCAAACAAGAAAAATTCACACAAAAGGAGACTGAAATTGGAGCATAACTCAATCCTGTATTGAATAAGTGTACATAATCCAACCATATGAAGTAATAGGCTACTCAAATATATAATTACATGAAATATTTGAAAGCACTAGGTTGATATTTGAATTGGTCAAAAATTAGGCTTACTAAATCAAGTCAAATCCCCCATAGGTGCAAAAAGGACATTCCAAATCTATGAATATCCTCACGAATTAGCTAAAGCAAGTGGGAAAGCTAATAAGTGATGGAAACAAAACTCATTCATGCTTTTTTTTGGAGAAAAGGAAGGAGGATGATGTGGTTAAAAAACAAGGCAAGTTCCCCTATACTAGCTTTTCCTTTATGCCTTAAAACTATTGTAAAGCATTGTAGCTTTTACAAAAAGCAGATATGGACTTTTAGGAACCAAGAATAAAAGAAGACTTGATAAATACATTTCTAGGATGATTCCAAAGCACTCCATAACCTAGTTTAGCAAGTATTGACTTCTAGGAACATCTGGAAGTCAACTAGCATAGAGAGGGAATCTAGGAATCTAGGAATAAGACAAAAATGATTTAATTAATATCAAATATGGGTAACTATGGGTTGATTATTCTAACAATTAGATGCAGAAATGTCATTTGGCGAAATCTGATTTCCACAACTTGTGGGATGCGGGATGCAGAAATGTTGTTTAGAGAAATATGCTTTCTGTAATTTCCTTTCTGCAATTTGCAGGATGCAAGATGCGTAAATGTTGTTTGACAAAATATTCTTTCCACAAATTCCCTTTCACAATTTGTGGGATGCAAGATGTGGAATGACTTATGGAAAAATTTTATTTTTACAACTTCGATATCTACAATGGTCATTCCGCATGCGAGATGTGGCATGTGGGATGTAGGGTGCAAGAGTGAGATTTTGATATCTTTTTTATTCCGCAAGTGAATCTCTCTACATCGTTGATTTTCTGCAGGATGATTTTCCGCCGTTCGACCTCTATGCGATTAGGGAAGATAACTAGTTATAAACGGTTTGGATCAGAATGTTAGTAGGAGAAATTATTGCTTGTGTATATATTTAAATAAAAAAAAGAATCAAGAATCATCATACGAATTCAGATTCAGAGATAGGTAACTTAGGTAGAATATTTGGTTTGTGTTCTCTCCTCTGGGGAGGGAGGGGAAATGACAGTGTGGTATCGGAGCTCATGTTGCAACTTTGGGCCTCAATGGGCCATGGAGAGTAGTGATATAGGAAAGACAATCACTGTTGCATAAACTAAATACAATAAGAAGAGTGCTAATTAGCATAATTGTTAAACTTAGCCAACATGACGAAAGACCCATTGATTGTTCATGACTACAAGGATCAATTGGTAAGTAATTATTTAAATTTATGAGATTGACTAACAAACAATCCTGCTAACACATTTTGTAGAACCTCGGGGTAGATTGAAGAATTGATCTTGGTTCAACCCAAGGAGGTCAAATAAGATCAATGACCAAAAAAGTAACAGCATGAATGATGTGTGGGATCCCTGTGAGAATGGAAAAGATGCTATTGGGAAAACTCCAAGGGATACACAAGAGGGAAGAATGCCGCTCAAATGCTGGAGATGTGGAGGACCCCATTTGCGTCGAATTTGTCCACATGAAGAAAGGTATGTAAGGCCAGCTTACAATACCCAACTTCATGGAGCTGAGATTGTTGATAAGGGGGAATAAGAGAGTTTCCCATATGCTGCAGTTACAATAAGAATATTGAGGATAGAGTTATAAGATTGCAAGGAAGAAAATAAAAGGTTGGCCAAAGCTATGGGAGAACAAAACCAATTGATTATGGCCATGCTGCAGAACATGGAAGATGTCCAGAGGAAGATAAACTATGGGCATCAGTTAATAGAGGCAGAAAGAAGTAGGAAAAATTCCCACAAGAATAATGAAAACTTAAACCAACGAAGAAAGATTTTAAACCTTCTCACCTCTTGAAGCATGGAAGGAATCCATCACAATATGTGATTGAACCGACCATAATAATGAAGGAAAAGATAAAGAAACCATTGAAATGTTGGGGATGTGGAGGATTCCATCTGCACAGGAATTTTCCACTTGCGAATAGGAATGAGGGCCAAGCCCCTAGCACCCAAGAAACTGAAAATGTGGGTTAGGAAGAAAGGATTATTCCTAAAATTTATGCAGTGTGAGAAGACCAGTAGGCATATCATAAATCGACTATGGTGGAAGTTGAGGCCCAAGATTGCTAAACAAAATATTTCTGTTTTGATTGACCCTGAATTGACTCACAACTATATCACCCTTGGACTTATTGGGATAGACACTTTGAATAAATCAAAGCATAGAAGATCATGGTTAGTCTAACTAGCCATTGGAATCAAGAATAAAGTCAGTGAGGTTGTAATGAAATATCCATTAGTCATGGATGGGTTGGTCACCTGGGTCGATCTGAATATTTTGGCACTTAAATCATATGATGTCCTCATTGGAATCGATTGGTTGGAAGTGCATAGAGAAAATATTGATAGTTACAACAAGACTTTTGAGTGCTTAGATGAAGAAGGAAACCTAGGGGTTGTAAAAGGATTTCCAAAATTAATCTCGGGAAGAAAGTCTTCTACAATGCACCTAGAGAAATTCTATGGGAAAGTTCGTAGGGTATGTGCATCTCATGTTTTGGAGATAGTAGAGAATGGTACTCTTAGGTTGGAGGGGTTTCAAATGTTACAAGAAGTCAAGAATTTTCTTCCTGATGAAATTCCAGTGAAGAGTGACACTAATTTTACCCTTAAACTTGCACCGGGAGTAGCACCAGTATCCTAGACACCTTATAGGGTAAGCATACCGAGAATGCTGAAGCTAAAAATGCAGCTACGGGAATTGCAGGAAAAGAAGTACCTCATAACAAGTGTGTTTTCTTGGAAAACACCATCCCTGGTTGTGAAAAAGAAAGATGATACACTCTGGTTGTGTATTGATTATAAACAACTGAACAAAGTCACTATGAAGAACAAGTATCAATTTCCTAGAAGTGTTGACCCCTTGGAATGAGTAAGAAGAGAAAAAGTATTTTCTAGAAATGACTTAAGGTCTGGCGACCATCAGATAAGGATCACAGATGAAAATGTTCATAAGACAACCCTCAAAGCAAGGAAGATCATTGAAGGATGTTTTGCAGGAAAAGATGAGTCTATGTATAGAGTGTGGAAGCCTGCATGAGAAATTGTAGTTCCGTGACGAAATGAGCCTTCCTTAAGATTGGATACAGAATGACCTAAACTGAAACCAAGCTAGGAAACTACTGTTACCACCTAAGTTGTACCTAGTGGTTTTTTATCAGGTGAGCCCAGTGAACTAGACAGGGTTAACTTGTTCGGACTTCAAAAAGACCTTTGGTAGTACTTCTGGGAAGTGCTTGTTATATCATATCACATGTTCATACCCCATGGGGGAATTGTAAGAAATGTTCTAGCATGATAGTGTCTGTAAAAGACTCGGTCTCTTAGGCTTCATTTGTCAATCCGATCAGCCCAGGGTGTTTTTTCCCTTGGTTATTATTGGTTGTTGAATAAACGCCTGATAATTTCTGAGTTTTTCAGTCCATACCTCCAAAGTTGGGGTGGTCGGCTTGGAATTTAGGCCTATTGAGGTTGTTAGAGTCTATGTGTCAATGTATAGACATGCTAGACATCATTTTTGAGTCATATGAACATGTCTAAGTCCCCCTAGGTGTTTTTCAATTTTTCAATTTTTTACTTTTTTCAGTGTTTTTTATTAAATTTTAATTTTTCCAAAACTTCGGCGATTTTTTAATAGTTTAATTGGAAAAATTGATTTTGTAATAAAAGTGGGCCAAATAATCGGTTTCAGTCATGTAGGTGCTCATTTTCAAGCTAAGAGCACCATGTAAACCCATGGACCCACTATTTCCTAAGTTTTGAGTGATCTTCCATCACTCAGGACAGAAAGCCCCAAAAATCAATTATTGATTATTTTAATTAATAAATTGATGAATAATGGAGCAAATCCAAAATCAATAAATCAGTGGATTCTCAGCCGATTTGACTGAAATCAATCAGATCTGGAGCAGATTGACTGGATCTGACAAATCCTTGACTGAAGGAGGGGATCAAATCAGATCCAGACTTGATCTACAGCTGTCTTCATGGGGAATTGCACCCTCTCTCTCTCCTCGACATGTGTGGAGTCTACTGGATGCTCTGTGGGCCGATGTGGCAGTGTATGGTTTGATGTGTTAGCTCAATCAAGCCCTCGGTTGACAAGTAGGATCAGTATAGCTTCAGTTTTGCATTGATGAACTCTCCATCAGTTGATTTCACTTGATTCCATGAGGAATTGCGCCCCCCTGGGGTAGACGGCCTGCAAATTGTATATATCTAGGCACAGCCTCCTCTTCCAAGCTAGTTAGAACTAGGATTGAGGTGTTGCTGCTATTGTAACTCTATAATTCTTCATTTGAAATAAAGAAAATCTTTGGAGGAAATACGATGTGGTGCCATTGCATGTGTGGATGATTATTGCCATTGTTTTACTGAGGTAACCTGTATCTGTGGTCATTTTTTGCTAATTTCTTGTAGATCTGTGGTTAAGATTGGTAATTAGCTTATTACAATCTTGATAGGAAAGGTGTTGTTCAATAAGTTTATTGAATTTCACTCTCCTTGGATGCATGTTTAGAGATGTATATTTAGCATGTCCTATAAGCTTATATGCATGTTATCTTGAATCTCTTTGTATCTACTAATCGGATCTCACAAGTTTCTTGGCAAGTTCTTTGATTTCAGCTAAGTTACAGGTTCATAATTTGGAGAGGATGTTGATCTATTTTGCTTCTTCATTCTCCTCAAAACATTTCAACGACATAGTCCCTCAACATTCCACCTGAAATCTCTACTGCGGATCTTAAAGGAAACCAACACTTTTCTCTTCTTCTTCCTCCCTCAAAATCAACACTTTACCCAGTTACTTGGTTCAGTTCATAGCTTTGATTTCATTTCGATCTATTTCATCAAATTGAAATAAACATAGATCTGATATCTCATAGCTCACAGTCTAGATCTTGCACTCAAAAAAGTTTCATAAGCATTCTAGATCTAGTTTTAGGGAAATCGTCCTTTTTGCATGAATTTTAAAGAAAACCTGTAGATCACATGCATTAGATTTCCTTTCGCTGTTATAAAATTTAATATTCTGAAATATCGGTTCATTTTCATTGGCTGCACAAACAGCAAGCCAAGATCCCAAGGAAAGCTTGCTTTCCTTCATTCCCTATCGTTTGTTTTAGCTAGTCTTAACTTCATTTTTTCTGAGATAAGGTAGGCTGATACAAAGGTACTCTTAAAGTGCTTTTGGGAATTTTATATTTTAACATGCTCACTGCGTTTTAGCAGGTATGACAGAAAAAAAAGGAATCTACTGTCCGAAGTGCCCTCGGGAGCGCTCAAATCCCCCGAGGGGTCTCCCTTTTCACTAGAAACTCAAAATTTTTCCAAAGTTGTAAAATCTTGGTTTCAGCCTATATAAGGAACAAGAAGTTTTTGATAACTTCAGTTCACTGATTCTATAACCAATAATAAATAAAATCATTTTTGGAATAGTCTCTTTCAAGCCCATTCCCCATCCCCCCTGGGGGCATTTGCGTCGGTGCCCTTTTCGTCGCTTTCTGCTTATTTCTTTTTTACTAGAATTGATCTAATTTGCAGGGTAGTATACCTGATTTTTTTATTAATTCCATACTCCATATCTTACATTTCAAAGTAATCGTAATACTTACCCCACGATTTTCCGATTGACCCAAAAGGGGAAAGAGATTCGTGGTAGGATTAATTAGAAAACCAGAATTGTGTATTTGTTTTATTTTTCATCTTTTATTTATCAGAAATTTTAAAATTAACCCCTCCTTGATTCCCCGATTGAGATCCACTTGGATCGAAAGAGGTTCCTAGAGGGTTTTCCTTTTAAACAAGAACACTCCGTTTAAAACTTATTAAAATTGACAAGACTCTAGTGTGTATGCTCTGCACTTGGATGTGGTTCATCCGATCAGTCAAGATGTATCAAGAGCACTTGGGTGACTATTATAAATTGGACTCACACTCCCCGACTAACAAACCATCAAGTGAAAATCCAACACCTAGATCAAACCTTTACGGTGGCAAAATACCCAAAGGAAGCGGGAACTTACTGAAAAGTGACCTCGGGGCGCCAATCTCTGTCACACCCTAATGGGTGCATTACGAACAATAGCCCCAGAGACTCCATTTCAGCCCACATATTCCTTGTGGGTAGCCGTGAACGTTTAGTTTTGGACATACTCCAAGTACTCTCGGGTATATCTGGAGTCCCCCCTTTGCCTAATTTAATCAACTCATACTTCACATTTAACTTAAAACATACCAAGATGCAATCGCAAAACATTCACTCCAAGCACAAGCAAGCATATTGATTCTATTTTTGACTCCATTCTAAGGCACTGGTTAATTTCTTACTTTATATATATACTGTGTCTCAGCATTTTGCTTTCGTTTGTTCATATTTTACATCTTGCCATCTTTTATTATCTATAGTTAAATTGTAAACTCCTAAATAACTCATTCAGTTTAAACATCACAACACTAAGTAATTCTCCTTAGTAACTTAATAGGATCTACCCCCCTTGGCTTCGTTAGGAGTTGAGCCTAAACAGAGGAGTCAAGAACAAGGTGACAGCCTTGACTCAAGACTTGCCCCCAAGGACACACCAAGTAGGTTGAATATTTCTGCCACGTGACCCGGGTGTGTGAAAAGGCGGCAACACTTTTTGGCGCCGTTGCCGGGGATAAATCTTTTTATTCCCGAGTATGAATTTTGTTTTATTCCTTTTTGTTTTTGCTTTGTTTGATGAATGCTTAGAGTAGATCTTTAATTTTCATCTAGTGGCTCCACTGACCTTTTTCCATATTTATTTTTACAAAGAAAATCAAAAAATATTTGTTGTGAAAAGATTTATAAATGCTTATTTTTCTCTTTCACATGGTGACTCCATTGAAGGGATAAAACCCAGTTATCTCATAAACTTGTGAAGTTTTGTTGTGTGTAGATGAGCCCATGCGACATGTTAAAACCTTTAAAGATCATCACTTAATAGATCCACCTTTTTAGTACAAGGTTTAATCGTTGTATCAAATGGATACTATTTTGGATAAATTAAAGGAGAGATATGGTGCCCAGTTAACCTTAGTGTTTCAACCTATTGATTTCTCAAACATCCCAGGTTTTCCTAACTATTTTGAGGGTTTGGGGGATGTATATAACTGGCTTCGACCATTTCATGGAGATTATGGTGACTTGGCCATCTGGCATGTCAAATCTTTCCTTCAGTTGATTGTTGACTTCAATATTCTTTATGAAGACCATATCATGGAAATGTTTGCTAGTACTTTATGGGGTGAGGCTTGCTGTTGGTTCTATCAGGGCCTTCCTATTAAATGTATAAATTCTTTTCCAAAATTCCTTTGGATGTTTTTAGAGAAGTGGCATGATGGTAGGGGTAGTACGAATGGTTTAAAAAAGTTCCTTGAAAAGATCTATACCTTCTACCTATCTGGTACAGAGTATCACATGGAAACGTATGATGGACCTTTTTCCATGATACAAAGTATTGAAGACTTGGAATCACTTCTTGAACATTTAAGTAAAGAGGAGGTCCATGATACTCCCATCAAAAAGCATCCTAGAGGTTATTTAAGAAAGGCAGAAATTAAGCGTCTTCTTAAAGAATATGAGGTATCTCCCAATGCACAGCAAGATTCTAAGGAAGGGAAAATCCAAGATGATCATATTGAAGAGCTTCAGGAGGAGCCCATAATGGAACACATTGTTGAAGACTCTCCTCATGTCACCATAGATGAAGACATTGAATATTTGGTGTATTCTCAAGTGTGTTGCAATGCTGATACCTTTCTAGAAAGCTCTCTAGAGAAATCCACTGAGCAACACATACCAAGTGATCCCACTGAATATGTCCAAGAAATTTCCTTGATTAAAGATAATATTGAATATCCTCTTCATGATATCATAACAGAAGCCTATAAAGAAACCTATGATAAGATCACTACAGTGTGTGGTGATACTAGACCTTGTTCTCCTCATGTTGATGAAGGTTTGGAAAGTTTATTTCCTTGTAACATTTTATTTGAAGAAGATTGTTATGAATATAAGGAAGACATGGATAGGCAAGAGCATGATGCCATGGATGAAGAGTCCCGCACATATGACATGGATGGGAGTGATGACTATTGGAATTTCATAGATAATCCAACTTGTGAAAATATTATGCAAAATCCCATCCATGATATGTCCAATGATGGGAGTGTCTATTCAAAAATTTGTGGAAGTCCAATCTACGATACGTCCATAGATGGGAGCATAGATCTGAATGCCTGGGAAAACCTTAGTATGGAAGAGGAGCATTCATATTTTTCATATGATCATTCAAAATCATACCATGCAGAGCCGCACAAGGGTATCAGTAATGAAGACATTGAGAAATAGTATTGTGAAAAGTTAGATGTAATGTAGTTAGTGGAATATCAATCTCAGCCATATTTTTCACATATAGAGGTTCCTTATGATTTGGAGCTACTTGGGGCTTGTGTAACAAGTTATCATTTGATAAGCCCTGATGATCAGTATGATGATGTAGTCAGTCTACCTCATCCTTCTGATTGGTATATCAGTCCTATCGAGTCATGGATAGAAGCAGCCTGCATGAGCACATACAAGTTTGGGAAAAAAATTTATGACGTTGTTCATGCCTATGATCTCCCATCCATCCCGCCCATTCTGAATCATCACGCACGTTTGCATTTTCTGAATAAAATATCCTTACTTTGGCTGGTAACCAAAGATAAGAAAAAAAAAATTATGTTAATAAAATGCTTAGGTGGTTACATTAGATTTCTGATTACACTTAACCCTTTTTATATCATGCTTAGAGTAGGAAAATAAGCTCCTTGAAAAAGAGCATTTACTTTCTGCATTTCTACTTAGCTATAATAAAACTTTGCTTCTTTTAGTTAGTTACACTTATTTTGTTTAAATAAATTAGCTTAATGGTTCATTTGGATTTTTATAAAACTTGTGCTACTGAGGTTTTTCTTGTCAAGTTGAGATGTTTTTACAGGGTATATCAACCAAATATTCTGGTGTTCTTGTATCCTCTCCTTGCCTCAAAGACCAGATCGAGCACACATCCCACAGTTGGAGCCAGAATGTTACCACCTAAGTTGTACGTAGTGGTTTTTTATCAAGTGATCCCGGTGAACCGGACAGGGTTAGCTTGTTCGGACTTCAAAAAGACCTTTGGAAGTACTTTTGGGAAGTGCTTGTTGTATCATATCACATGTTCATACCCCATGGGGGAATTGTAAGAAATGTTCTAGCATGATAGTGTCTGTAAAAGACTCGGTCTCTTAGGCTTCATTTGTCAATCCGATCAGCCCAGGGTGTTTTTTCCCTTGGTTATTATTGGTTGTTGAATAAATGACTGATAATTTCTAAGTTTTTCACTCCATACCTCCAAAGTTGGGGTGGTTGGCTTGGCATTTAGGCCTATTGAGGTTATTAGAGTCTATATGTCAATGTATATACATGCTAGACATCATTTTTGAGTCATATGAACATGTCTAAGTCCCCCTAGGTGTTTTTCAATTTTTCAATTTTTTAGTTTTTTCAGTGTTTTTTATTAAATTTTAATTTTTCCAAAACTTCGGCAATTTTTTAATAGTTTAATTGGAAAAATTGATTTTGTAATAAAAGTGGGCCAAATAATCGGTTTCAGTCATGTAGGTGCTCATTTTCAAGCTAAGAGCACCATGTGAACCCATGGACCCACTATTTCCTAAGTTTTGAGTGATCTTCCATCACTCAGGTCAGAAAGCCTCAAAAGTCAATTATTGATTATTTTAATTAATAAATTGATGAATAATGGAGCAAATCCAAAATCAATAAATCAGTGGATTCTCAACCGATTTGACTTAAAACAATTAGATCTGGAGTAGATTGACTGGATCTAACAAATCCTTGACTGAAGGAGGGGATCAAATCAGATCCAGACTTGATCTACAGCTGTCTTCATTGGGAATTGTACCCTCTCTTTCTCTTCCACACGTGTGGACTCTCCTGGATGCTCTATTGGCCAATGTGGCGGTGTATGGGTTGATGTGTCAGGTCAATAAAACGCTCGGTTGACAAGTAGGCTCAGTACAACTTCAGTTTTGCATTGATGAACTCTCCATCAGTTGATTTCATTTGATTCCATGAGGAATTGCGCCCCCCCTGGGCTGGATGGCCTGCAAATTGTATATATCCAGGCACAACCTCCTCTTCCAAGCTAGTTAGAACTGGGATTGAGGTGCTGCTACTATTGTAACTCTGTAATTCTTCATTTGAAATAAAGAAAAGCTTTGGAGGCAATATGGTGTGGTGCCATTGCATGTGTGGATGATTATTGCCATTGTTTTACTGAGGTAACCTGTATCTGTGGTCATTTTTTGCTAATTTCTTGGAGATCTGTGGTTAAGATTGGTAATTATCTTATTACAATCTTGATAGGAAAGGTGTTTTTCAATAATTTTATTGACTGTCACTCTCCTTGGATGCATGTTTAGAGATCTAGATTTAGCATGTCCTATAAGCTTATATGCATGTTATCTTGAATCTCTTTGTATGTACTAATCGGATCTCACAAGTTTCTTGGCAAGTTCTTTGATTTCAGCTGAGTTGTAGTTCATACTTTGGAGAGGATGCTGATATAGTTTTCTTCTTCATTCTCCTCAAAAAATTTCAAAGGCATAGTCCCTTGACATTCCACCTGAAATCTCTACTGCAGATCTTCAAGGAAACCAACACTTTTTTCCTCTTCTTCCTCCCTCAAAATCAACACTTTACCCAGTTACCTGGTTCAGTTCATAGCTTTGATTTCATTTGGATCTATTTCATCAAAGTAAAATACACATATATCTAATATCTCATAGCTCACAGTCTAGATCTTGCACTCAAAAAAGTTTCATAAGCATTCTAGATCTAGCTTTAGGGAAATTGTCCTTTTTGCATGAATTTTAAAGAAAACTTGTAGATCACATGCATTAGATTTACTTTCACTGTTATAAAATTTAATATTCTGCAATATCATTGAATTTTCATTGGCTGCACAAAAATCAAGCCAAGATCCCAAGGAAATCTTGCTTTCCTTGGTTCCCTTTCGTTTGTTTTAGCTAGTCTTAACTTCATTTTTTCTGAGATAAGGTAGGATGATCCAAAGGTACTCTTAAAGTGATTTTGGGCATTTGTTATTCTAACATTCTCACTGTATTTTATCAGGTCTGACATAAAATAAAGGAATCTGCTGTTCGATGTGGCCTCAAGAGCGCTCAAATCCCCCCACGGGTCTCCCGTTTCACTAGAAACTCAAAAATTTTCCAAAGTTGTAAAATATTGGTTTCAGCCTGTATAAGGACCAAGAAGTTTTTGATAATTTCAGTTCACTGATTCTGTAACCAATAATAAAAAAAATCATTTTTGTAATAGGCTCTTTCGAGCCCATTCCCCATCCCCCCTGGGGGGATTTGCGTCGGTGCCCTTTTCGTCGCTTTATGCTTATTTATTTTTTACTAGAATTGATCTAATTTGTAGGGTAGTATGCTTGATTTTTTTATTAATTCCATACTCCATATCTTACATTTCAAAGTAATCGTAATACTTACCCCACGATTTCTTGATTGACCCAAAAGGGGAAAGAGATTCATGGTAGGATTAATTAGAAAACCAAAATTGTGTATTTGTTTTATTTTTCATTTTTTATTTATTAGCAAGTTTGAAATTAACCCCTCCTCGATTCCCTGATTGAGATCCACTTGGATCGAAAGAGGTTCCTGGAGGGTTTTCCTTTTAAACAAGAACACTCAGTTTAAAACTTATTAAAATTGACAAGACTCCAGTGTGTATGCTCTGCACTTGGCTGCGGTTCGTTCGATCAGTAAAGCTGTATCAAAAGCACTTGGGTGAGTAGTATAATTAGGACTCACACTCCCCAACTGACAAACCATCAGGTGAAAATCCAACACCTAGATCAAACCTTTACGGTGGCAAAATACCCAAAGGAAGCGGGACCTTACTGAAAATTGACCTTGGGGCACCGATCTCTATCACACCCTAATGGGTGCATTATGAACAATAGCCCCAAAGACTCCATTTCAGCCCACATATTCCTTGCGGGTAGCCGTGAAGGTTTAGTTTTGGACATACTCCAAGTACTCTCGGGTATATCTGGAGTCCCCCCTTTGCCTAATTTAATCAACTCATACTTCACATTTAACTTAAAACATACCAAGAGACAATCACAAAACATTCACTCCAAGCACATGCAAGCATACTGATTTTATTTTTGACTCCATTCTAAGGCACTGGTTAATTTCTTGCTTTATATATATATTGTGTCTCAGCATTTTGCTTTCGTGTGTTCATCTTTTACATCTTGCCATCTTTGATTATCTATAGTTAAATTGTAAACTCCTAAATAACTCATTCAGTTTAAACATCACAACACTAAGTAATTCTCCTTAGTAACTTAATAGGGTCTACCCCCCTTGGCTTCGTTAGGAGTTGAGCCTAAACGGAGGAGTCAAGAACAAGGTGACAGACTTGACTCGAGACTTGCCCCCAAGGACACACTGAGTGGCTTGAAGATTTCTGCCACATGACCCAGGTGTGTGAAAAGGCAGAAACAACTGCCATATGCTATGAGAAGGATTGCATGACTGAAATTCTGATTTTTTTTTGGAACAGAATAAAGTTTTAGCTTTAGATTTTTTTTTTTTTCAGAATTATGTTGTTAATCGAATGTATTAACTATTTGGATGATTTAAAATGGTGTAAAGATGACATGGTATATGTGAATGTCTAGGTTTTGGGAAGCGTGTGTAAATGAGGGATGAGTGCTCCCACTTGAAAAATCCAAACAATATGGGGATGACCTCATGAATGCAGAATTTGATTTTTTTGTGGGAAACAAAATTGTGAATTCAAATTTTGATTTGACTATCAATGTTATCTGATCATTGATAATTGGAATTTATCTAGGGGCAAATATATTTGAAAATCTATGACATCTCATGTGAACTGCTTGCTTATATGTAACACAGGAGAGATGATGAAAATGTGTATTGGGCGTACATGGCTCCTCAAAAGGATGTACTTGGATACATAGCTTCTTGGAGGGGTGTGTCTGGAATAGGTTCGAACACCTATGGTTGAAATATTTTTTTTTCAATATCTGATGTAAACTACATGTCTATATGTAACACCTATATGACAACAACAACATATATATAAAATACATGGCTCCTGTGGAGGGATGTATGGGATGTACATAGCATATGCTCCCCCTTGCCAGCTAGGCACTGGTATGCATCACTGGGGACACGCAGGAGTAATACATCTGGATAGACTTATTTCTAAACACATTCATGCTGTAAGGGAACTATCACAAGAGTAGGGGATCCATGAAGAGAATAACCCCTAGGTATTATGGTGTTTGAAAAGTAAGCTCCTGAGCATTGGTAAGCACCTGGGAATGGTGCTAGGCCTGTACAGTAGTGTTGTCATTAAGAACCAAGGAGGTATTAGGATTTCAAGATGGGCTGACCATGGCCATGAACTTCTACACAGATAAGTATTTGATTACTTAGCACATATTTGTTGAATTTATGTAAAAACACATGTACATAATTATTCAGCTGATATTTTGAGAATCTTGTTAAGAAATAAATCCTGCGAAAATGAATCTGACATGTGACTTAATCTGTTATGGTTCCTAGAAAGTAAGTGCCTGAGCATTATTCAGCACTGGGAGGAAGTGTTGAGCCTTAAGTAGAGCTTCTATTAACCACCCAAAGAGGTGTTGGTCTCTCGACAGGGCTACTAGATCTTGTTTGAGAGATGTTATTTAGATAAGTATTTAGTTTACTTATCAAACCTTTGTTGTTATTGATTTTCTGTAAAAATACATGAGCAAATGGTGTAGCCATAGTTTTGAAAAACCTGTTATAGATTGCATCTTATAGGAATAAATATGACATGTGAATTTATTTGTTGTGGTGTCCAGAAAAGGGGCACCGAGCTTAATAAGAACCTGGAGGGATTTTTAGGCTCTGATGCAAAGCTGCCAGATCTCAATTAAAATATATTTGCAAGTAATCTGAGGCTTGCATAAATTTGGCTACCCTGTAATGCACACCTAGGTATGGGGTGGGTAGGGTTGTGAATTCCATGGTTGTATAAGCCAAGTCAGATACCTGTGGAACTAGGAGAAGATACTCATGCAGATAAGTATTTGGTTCACTTGACAATTTTTTTTTTTGATTCTATGTCGATATACATGTGCATGTGATTCATTTATGATTTTGGAAAATCTTGTGAATACTAACAAAGGATTGATTGATTTCTTGAGGCTTGGGCATAGGTGTCGCTGGTTGCCAAGTGCATTGGAAATGTTCCAAGATAAGGAGAAGGATTCTCTAACACCTAGAATAATATCATGTGGTTTGTGTTGATGCATGCAAGCAAGGACTTGGAAAACATCCAGATCTTTCCATTAGACAAAAAAAGGTGTAGAGGAAGCACTGTGGTCCTGAGGAAGCTACGTGGGAGATGGAGTATGCCATGCGACTGGAACATTCATTGTTGGTTCAATTTTTACAAAGAACTGAGGGTGGTTCTAGTGTAGTTTTCTATTTTTTTAAATTGTTAAGCACTGAGGATAGTGCTATTGAAGGGGGAGGGGAATGTAACACCCTGGTTTTTGACCCCGTGATATTAAATTTCAAATTATTTGAATATTGTATTAAAGCATGGCAAGGAGCTCAAGGCCAAGGACCTACCAGTGATTTTGTGTTTGTGTTTGATGGTTAGAATCAACACGGATAGTTTATGTGCTATCTAGGCATAGTATGCTTGAGACATCATGTAAAATACAAATTAATTAAAAAACTATAGCCATCTATGCGCCGCAAACGTTAAAGAGATGGGGGGCATGATTTTCCTAAGGATAAGGGGGGGTGTTTAACCTTGAGCCATTTGGTGGGAATGGGAAGAGTTTTGTAAGAAATTTGAAATGGAAAGAGCACTGTTTCTAAAAATCATGTTTTTTATTGCACAGGAAAGAAAAACACCCAAAAATGCATGCCATTCCCTCATGTGTTCATGTTTCACCTTCCCTCATGTTTTGAAGAAAGAATGGTAGGATGTTTTGTTGATGGATCATGGACTCATTCATTTATTTGTTCCCATTCAAGCATGTAGACTCACATAGAAAACCTCTTGAAGTTTCATCCTTCACATTTTTTTCCTATCCTATCCATTTCCTTTCCTCCTTCACGATTTCCCTATCTCTCAATCTTTTTTCTGAACTCGCATACCCAGAAACCATGTTTTGCATTATGAACTAATAAAACCAGAAATAATATTTGGATTTTGGGATTGTATCAGTCCATATGGCTCATGCAACTCTTAGAATTTTTTAATTGCTATGTGTGCGTGCATTCCTTTGCCTCTGTAACGTTTCCTTAATCCAAAAACTGTAATCGATGTATGTACATCCTTGTGTGGTATATGAACTGGCTTGGGGAAATGGAAATGAAGTCTGGACCTGCCTGATGAACCTAGTGTAAAAAGGAACCTCATAGAAAGATCTGGGAGGATGGTTTTCTTTTTTGTACACCCAAGATAGCACTAGAGAGGGAAGGTGTAACTCGAGGGACTATGGAGCAGAGAAGGGAATGATTCTTGGTGTTTGTTGTGTAGATTCTTTAGAATCCAGGATAAATTTGGTGCATGTGTCAATAGCTCTAGGATTGATCCAACTCCTTTCTAGCCTAATAAAACCTATGGGTATTTGGCTTGGCTGTATCTTATGTGAATTTTGACTATGTGTGAAAAACTGCATGTGTAAGCCTGATAAACCCAATTTTGTCGTCTTAGATAAGTTTTATTGTATCCTTTGCTATGAGAGAGTATGCTAATTTTCCTTATTCCTTGTGGAAATCATTCCATCTCGGGGGTGGCATTGTTGCTAAGAGATTGATGAGCACACTGGCCTATGGTTGGGTGGAATGTTGTAGAGACATAGCTAGTTGCAGGACAAGATTCTTATAATATAAGTATTTCTTGTGTTCCAATCCTTGCAAATGTACTTGTTTATAAATGAATATGAATATGATGAATGCTTGAATGGAATGTATTTGATGCAGATATATAGTGCTTCAATCTCTGCAGCTATACTTGATTATAAATGAATATGAATACGATGAATGCTTGAACGGAATGTATTTGATGCAGATGTATATTTCATGAATGATGTATATGTGTATGTAATTTTATTTCAATGATTTTTATAAGTTGTTATGGAGCTAGATAATCCAGATTGGTGATGGCTTGAATTCTCAAAATCAATTTTAGACTTAGAAATTTTCATGAACAGATCAATTTTCCGCATATTTTTCTTTTCGCAACCTGCGAGATGTGGGATGTAAAAAAACACTTTGCAGATGTTTGGACCCCGCAATTCACTTTCTACAACTTGTGGGATGTGGGTAATGGTATGTAGATATGTCATTTGGAGAAATTTGCTTTCTGTAATTTTCTTTCCGCAACTTGTGGGATGTGGGATGTGGAAATGTCATTTGGTGAAATACGCTTTCCACAATTTGCGAGATGAGGAAATGCCATTTAGCAAAATATTCTTTCTGCAATTTGTGAGATGCAGGATGCAGGATGCAAAAATGACTTATTGTAAATTTTGATTTATGCAACTTTGTTCTCCACAACAGTCGTTCCACATGCGGGATGCAGAATGCGGCATGCGGGATGCGGGGTGCGAGAGTGAAATTTTGATATGTTTTCGATTCCACAAGTGAATATCTCCACACCGTTGATTTTTTTGTGGGATGATTTTCCATCGTTCGATCTCTCTACGATTGGGGAAGATAAAGAGTTATACATTGTCTGGATTAGAATGTTAGTAGGACAAATTCTAGCTTTTGTATATCTTTAAAGAGAAAAAAAATCAAGAATTAGCATACGAATGCAGAATCAAAGATAGGTAACTCAGATAGAATATTTGGGTTGCATTCTCTCCTCTGTGGTGGGAGGGGATGTGACATGATCAAAGAGGTAGAATGTGTGGAATTCCACCAAGATCAGAGGTATTCTATGCAAACCGCTATGAGTACATGTTCCATCATGTGGTTAAAGGTGTCAAGGTTGAATATGATGGTCTGTAATATCATTACCGGTCATTGATGTATATCGTTAATAGATGTGAGATATCCCACTGATAATGATAATGGGAATCAAGGTGAGGATTGCAATCCAACAAGTGTGAATAGATGTGTTGAGGTCGAACCCTTGAATGAATCCATCAATCAAGGGACATTGATGTATTCCCAAAATTGTTGATGGGGAGAGGACCTGCCATTGATGACTACAAGTGGCAAGGAACTCAATAGAATATAGACTCCTATTCCAGAATAAATAATCTAAAGTTGAAAAAATGGAATCTACTAGAAGAAGGGCATTAAGGAATCCCCCATCAACCAAAATGTGGTACTCAACAACACTGGATAATTTGGAAGAACTCAGACGAACATGATGTGCATGAACTAGTAACTGTATTAGCAATGGCTGACATGAAAATAAAAGATAAATGAGGAATGGACGACTCTAGCTAAACTTCCTTCGAAAAAGAAAATAAGGAATATGGTGACTTAAATAGGAAGCATAGACTCGACATGCAAAATGGGACATCTATGCGACACAAGAGGTATCGACAGAGCCTCCATAGGGAATGGAAGCATAACCAGTCGATGGACAAAAATTAGAATAATGATTACATCTCCTGAATTCATACTAATAACCCAACCAATGGATGGAATATACAGTGCTTTTTTCGAAGGCAACACGACTAAAAAAATGCTGAAAGTAATATCATTTATCGTCTGGATTTTTATATTTTTTTAATTTTTTGGACTTTTTTAGATTAGAAAGATTGAAAAGAATAAAAGTTCTTATAGTATACAGTTAGGAAGAGACGAGGGTTGTGAGCAATAAAACTAGTTTCAAGTAGTGGAAGATACCTATGCTCAATGCAAGGAAGCATGTGTGGGATAAGGACACTCGAGGTAAGGTCTCCTCCTGGTAAGGGATAATCAAGCTATAAAGGATATAAAAAAGGATCTGCTTTCCTAGGATTGAGATGATCTCGGGTGACATTACTTATAACTTTAAAGTGGGGAGTTGAAATAAATATCAATAAGGAAAGAAAAATGTATGAAATGAAATTACAACTTGATATAGAAGGGATTCCCTATGAGAGATGGCCATGATAAAGTTTAAGAGGGATATGGAGCTCTTACTCAAGGACATGGTAGGACTATAAGGATATCCCAAACCTAGTGGATAAATATTAGCATGGGTACCAAACTGCAAAGAGGGATCTAACTAGGGAACCCATGAATAGGAAGGCTCTACCACTTACATAATTCCACTTCTAATAGTAATATGAAGGTTCCATGAAATTATGAAGTGGATTCATACATATAGTCAAGGATACATGGTCATAAGGTGATGCATAATGCAAGATGATGTGTGGTCCTAACCTGTATGTCAGTTCAAAATTATACCTATAATAGATACGAACCGGTCAAAGTATCAATAAAAGTATGCTCAAATTAGGTCCCTACACCACAACATTAGGCAAAAATTTTCCAAAATAGTTAATAAGGGTCCAAGCTATAGAGTAGTGGGTAAAAATTTCAAAATTTTTCTATAAATTAGTAAAAAATTCATTTTCACCATACAATTTGAAAGTTTTACCCCACGTAGTGTATTTGAAACATGAACTTCAAACACTAATTCCGAGAGCTACAGGCCATGAAATCAGGAACCGTCTAAGCCATGTAACTCTATATCCCACACTCTTTCATTTTAATGGGTTTCTTTTAATTTTTAGTGCATGAATTCCTATTTTGAAGCACGCCTAGTTTGTCATCTCGAACCATGTAGGAAGACCTTCGATTTCCACATATAAGGCCAAGTTTATGTGGGAAATACTTTGATTTCCATGTATACAGGCAATTGTTAAGGAAACAATCACATACAAGGTTACACATAAGAAATTTCATGGTAAAAACTCATCAAACTCTTGTGTTTTTTCTGCAATATGGTATTGTAGTGGCGTGAATGTGAACATGAAGATGTGGATAGGGCCGTACAAGATGATATGGATTCCCAATAAGCTTTGAGGGCATGTGGTTTGTATAATTTTTGGTGTCTCAGTAGCTTAAGAGATAAGCAAAGACTACTCTAGATTCTCATGGATTACTGGGATCCAGATACAGAGACCTTTCAGATTGATGGGATGCCCCTTAACTTTGAGTTTAAGGATATATACTTTATTGTTGTACTATCCCGTCGAGGCGAGGTAGTCAACCTAAGAACTTGTGGGGTTGTAGGTGTCCTCACTATTGAGGAGTACATTGTTGTATAATTCCTTTGAGACATAGAAAATATTGGAAGCCAGGTTCTAGTGAACTCTATTCATAACCTTCGCCTTAAATCCATAGTACTAGCATTGGATAGGATTGTGGGGTTAGAATCTCTCCATCAAGATTCCAAACCACTAATGTTTTATGTAGTTGAGTGCATGAGGACCACTATCTATGAATGGATTACCTTGTTGTTGGGTAACGACAGTTGACAGACTCCAAGCTAGGTAGAACAAGAAACTTTGGTTTTTCCATCATTTTTAGTACCTTCTTCTTCGAGCTTGTACCGGTCCTAAGCCCAAGAGTAGAGATCAATCCACATGGTCCTTAGGATCCATCTCATTTGTGCTTGGAAGGTGTGAGGAGACGACTATGAGGAGGGAGTGTATCTACACCCTACCCACCTGACTTCTTCCATTCGTGGCATAGACATATCGTAAGCATAAATGACTACCCTTATGCAGGGTTAGACTTCCACGACGATCTAGATATGCCTATTCCATAGGGATCTGCATACAGAAATATAGGTAACAATCCTGTACTCATTTTGTTTTTTAATTACTTAATTTTTTTAGTATTTTTTGATATAGTAAAATCAAAGAATATGTTTTTGGGTGGTGACACACACTAATATTGGTCCTAGATGGTCAAATGGCTTCCCTCGACATCATCGAAGGGGGAGAGGTGATGATATACTGGGTGCAGATGCAAAGAGTATGCTCCAAATAATACACACAAACTTTGTTCATTTGACACATAGAGTTCCCATGGCACAAGTCGAGGACTTACCTGAGGCGATGCAGCAATAGGTAGTAGGTGTACCCCATGCATGGGTTCAGTTGTTCATATGGTTGGCTAGGGATGTCATATGTTTTCATGATCAACACCCTTATGCACAGTCTTAGAGGCCTTGATGTACATTTTGTATTGGTTGTGTAGTATATTTTATGTTTCTAGCATAATTTAAAGAGAAGGATAAACTAGTTAAAAAGTTCCCAATATTGATTTAACTCCCGCTCTCAATATTAGTGATATTTCCAACATAAACCAATATATATATATATATATATACCATCCCCCCTATATATCCCCAAACACATCATGCAACTACTACAATAAAAATTGGCATACATAAATTATCTCTAAAATAAGGATTTTGGAGATGGTTTTTTATAACACTATAATCTCCAAAAGTTCAATACTCATAACTTTTAAGGGTGTCTTCAAAACATCGTCTTGAAATAGATAAGGGTAGTCTTTCTACCCCCCCCCCACCAAAAAAAATAAAAATAAAAAAATTCATGAGAATTTGACTTATGGTTACATTTTTTAACAAACCAACTTCAAAGCTTAAATTATCATGACTTATAGGGTTTTTGTCAAACATGTGCCTAATTTAACTTTTCAAGGAGGCTGTAAAATATTTGCCTACACAAGCTCAACTCTCATGAATTTTGGGAGGAGTTAAAAAAATGCTTCCAAAAGTTAAATTCTTAGGACAATTATGGAGGGAGTTGTCAAAAAATTGCCTTCAAAAATATATTTATGGTTGGCCTTGTTAAACCCCTCCAAAAGGCATGAGAATTGAACTTTTCAAGGCACTTATTAAAACAATGCCTCCAAAAGTTGATTTCTCATGGATTTTAGGGGAGGTTATCAAAATATTGTCTTAAAAACCACATTTATGGGTTGTCATTTAAACCACCCCTTCGCCCTCCCCCGCCAAAAAAATAAAATTCCAAAAAACCAATCTTTTAGCGGTGGTTGTTAAGAAACCACCTCCAAAATTTTATTTCTAATGACTTTTAGGGGGGCTTGTAAACAAACCTACTTAAAAAACACATTAACCAGGGGGGGGGGTGGTCATTTTAAAACACCACATTAAAGTCATGAGAATTGAACTTTTAGATGTGGTTGTCAAAAATCCACCACTAAAAGTTCAATTTTCCTTTTTGGGATGGGTTTTCAAACCCCCCACCAAAAGCTCTTAAGAAAATTTTAGAGCCAGTTTTGGAAAGACACCTGCAAGTCTAAACCCCAACTAAATTGGGTAAATTGTTGTAGTGGAAATATAAGAACCTTAATGCTAGATACAATGGATCATGTAACACAAGGATGGGAACCATGATCTAGGTGAAAAGGGCCTAAACATCATTAACAAGCAAGATAAGAAGGACACACCCACAATTGATGATGGTGATTAATAGTGCATTGGCAACTTGCACATTGATTAATGGCTGGAGGGTGAACCATTGGGTGGATACCCCCTAACCACATGGTGTATTTTAAATGGTAATGCATACAATGTATTCCTTTCTAAATCAACTTCCTCGTCGATTAGTTACCACTTTTGGTAATGGAACACCACTGAGGTATTCTCATCAAAGATCAAGTGGTATAATGACCAAGTGGACAATGGAGGGTGACCTGTACACATCATAGGATGCCACAAAGGATTGTTTGACACATTAGTAGACATGTGTGTTATAATAATCAGCCCATATTTACCTCCCTAAGACATTAATTAATCCATTTTTGTCTTATTTGCCTAGTTTCCAATATTCAACTCTATGCAAGTTGTCTTCCACATGCCATAGAAGTCAAACTTGCTAAAAATGAGTCATGGAGTGCTTAGGAAACCTAATTGAATCAATATTTAACATATCTACTTTATTCTAGATCCTCCCTAGTGCATATCTGCTTTTTATGCTAAGTTGCCTGCTTTATTGAGATTTATGGAAAAAGGGAAAGTAAGACTACGTGTAGTTGAATTGTTTTTTTCCCTATTCATCCTCCATTATTATATCCTAATAAAAGTATGCATGAGTTTTATTTCCATCACTTATTAGCTTTCCTACTTGACTTTACCAATTCGTGAGCCTCTAGGTAGATTTGGAAACTGCTTTATGCACCTATGGGGGATTTGACTAGATTTAGTAAGCCTACTTTTTGACTATTTCAAATGGCATCCTTATGCATTTGAATATCTCATGTAATTATATATTCTAGCATCCTATGAATTCATAATTTTGGATATTGTACACTTATTCAATACAGATTAGTCTGATGCTCTAATTTCAATCTCCTTTGTTTATAATTTTGCATGGTTGATTAGCAATTTTTGTGAGAGCAATTGTTCTATCACTTGGGTTCAATTTCCACATGGTATCAAATCCTTTGTAGATCGATTTATATCCTTCCATTTTTCTATTGTAGGTTCGACATATTTACTAGCAGCACATTCTGCTGGTTGAAGGACACAGTTTAGAGGTATGGATCAATCTGAGAAGATCATCTTGACTCCATTTAATTTCTTTGAATGGAAAGCAGAGATGGAGATATTGTTGAGAGTGAATGGTCACTATAGGGTGACTATGGAAATTGAGGTAGAGCCCAATGCAGCTGCAGAGAAAATTAAATGGCACAACACGAGGGATGAGGCCTATGGCCTTCTGTGTCTAAGCATATCCAGAGACCTCCTTTTCCATATTGATGGATTGAAATCACCTAATGAAGTGTGGGAGAAGCTTGTAGAGATTTTTGGTAAGAAATATGAGATGAGAGGACATAAAATTGAGAATGAATTGATCTATTTGAGTCCCAGCAGCTTTGAATCCCTGCAACTCTACTTTTCCAAGTTTAAAGCCCTTGTTTTGCAGCTAAAATAGTGTGGAATTGAAAAGAAGGAAGAGAAACTAGTTTTGGCCATACTCTCAAAGCTTGGCCCTAACTATTCAATGTTTTTTTCGACCTTCCATGCCACTAAGTTGATAGCTCAAGCCTGGAATATGCCTAAGCTTGCAGAGTTCATGGAATCCCTTACACAAGAACAAGATAAACTAGTGATGATGGGCACCATCAAACCTTCCAAAGACCAATATTTGGTTGCTCGATATTTGAGGATGGATTCAAAAGGCAAGAAGAAAGCTAAGAAGCCACCTGAGCAAAAGAGAGAAAAGAACAAGTCTCAAGAGGAGCCCCAAGTCTCCAAGAAGAACTTCTAGAAGAATAAGAACAAAGGAGAAATGAGCAAGTGTGCATACTGTAGTAAGGGATATCATCCTGAAAGCTCCTGCATGAAGAAGCAAATTGACATGTTGATCCAACTTCTTGAGAAGAATAACATCTCCCTTCCTGATTGCTCAAAGTAGAGGGAAGGGGAATCAAATTCAGAGGACAGAGAGAGAGTACATGCTTTGGCTACTGGCACATCAAGCTCACCTAGCTTCATCGTAGACTCTAGAGCTTCAAGACATATGGTTTTTACCAAGGAGTAATTCTCCTCTCTAGACATGTTGAAAGGTCCACCAATAGTGCTGGTAGATGACTCTCTCATTGACAGTTTGGGGAAAGGAAGGATTGATCTTGACCATGGTAAGTTCAGTAATGTATTGTATGTTCTAGGTCTTGCCTCTAACCTCTTGTCAGTGTATCAGATGACTCACACATGGTCTCCAAATAAGGTCATATTCTCACCTAATGATGTTGAGATCATAGAGATCTCGAATGGTAAATTCATTGGAAAAGGAGTTGTAGATCATAGTTTGAAGGTATACATGTTTTCACATTTTATACTCTACTCAAACCCCTCTGCTCTTATGATTCATGCTAATGAGCCAAGAAAGATTTGGCATGAAGTATTTGGCCATCTTAACTATAAGTATCTTTCTAATCTAAGTGAAAAATAAATGGTCATAGGGTTACCACGCGGCCAATATTAGATTTATGTCGCACCTCGTTAACCTTCTTCTCAGTTTGTGGATCTACAAGGATCTCATATATTATTGATTGTAGCTCTGCAATAGCATCTTTATCTTAGATTAGCATCAAACAACTGGATAGAAGAGGTCTCAGCTTACTAACCTCGAGTGAAGCCTTCTTCTGCAACAGGTGTTGGATTTGTTCAGGTGTGTCCTTGAATTCTGTTGAATTTGATGGTATGCCAAGGTTTATGAAGTTTGATTGCTCATCCCATAATATTCTTTCTATTTCAGGCTGGTCGGTGATTCCTTTTTTTGCGCCGTCAGCCTCACTTGTGGCTACGTCTGTTCTTACGGGTTATCGTGTTCTACTTTAGTCGTCGTAGATCCTCTAGTTATGGCAGCAATTTTCAAGTCTTTCAGTTCATTCAAGATCATCTGAACATTCACATTTGCATTCAGGTTTGGGTTTGGTGGGGGGTTGGGTGCGGAAACGGTCCTTTCTTTCCACTTTGCAATCAACTAAGGACATTGTTCAACATTATGGTCTTGTCCCTTACAATATGAGCATGTTCTTGCAGGATCCAAACAATCTCTATCAAAGTGACCTAATTGTCCGTAGTTATAACCTATAACTAGACCTCTCCCCCTACTAAATCCTCCTCCAACATTTCGTTGAGGGTGTAGTTGCTGTGGTGGGTACTGGTTTCATTGGTAGTTTTGTTGATAGGGGTTTGGTTGCGCATATGGTTGCTAAAGCACATATGACTGTTGGTATTGATTAGTTGGGGACTATGCAGGTTGGTACAAGGATTGCACCTATTCAACCTTAGGGGACCCCTCATTTTTCATTAAGTATGTATCAACCATTTTTTCTTTCAAGAGCTGGTATGCTCTACAGACATTTTCCTCATATCCTATCAATCTACAAAATTTACAAAATAAGTTTACAGGGGTACTTACAACCTTTTGCAAATACACACATTCTTCATCACAGTGGCCTCTTGACTGGCATATATGACACCATGGTATCCCTTGGCCATTTCATGGGTTAGTTGCACCAGATGCGACATAATTCATGAAGGTCAAACAATTATCCTTGGTGTGTCCATCCATTCTACATTTTGTGCACCACAAGTCCTCTTGTTCTTCTTTTCCCTTCTTGTTATCCTGAAGTTGTAGTGTGAGGTTGGATAGCTACGACTGAATTTGTACCATTCCTGTAGGAACATCAGCAATAGGTGAGGCCTCTAGCTTCATCGCCAACTCCAATTATTATGTCTACGACTCAATCTTTTGCTGCATCAACGGATCGCAGATGTGTGGTAGTAGAGCAGCAATAAACCACTCTTTTGTTGTACATCAGACATTTGGAAGCTTACTTTGGCCATCAATGTCTTGAATCTTTGATCAAAATCCCACACATTTTCTGCTAGAGCCTATTTAATCTCCTTAATCTCAATAATACATTGTGACTCAGATTTGGGTTTTCTGAACTCAGAGATCATTGCAGATTGGATTTCCTCAAGGGTCTCCTGTGGTGTTACTATTGGTGTGGCACAAAAATTCATGAACCAATCTAGGGCGTGACCCCTTAAGTTCGTAATAATCTATGCTTTCTTGACATTAGCGCCATGGACCAAACATACCATCCACATAGCTTCACATAGGAACCAATGTTGTTCAGGATCTTCCATCCCATTTCCATTAAATGTAAGTAACTAGATGTCTTTCATAGCCATTGGGTTGGCATTTAGGCTTTCTAGGATAGGGTTTAACTGAGCTGTACCTTCTTGTGCACTATTTCTAGAGCTAGTGCTATTTGTATTAGATTTCCTTTCAAGGGATGAGACTCTGGATCTTGTCTCAGGAGATATTGTTGGTGTTATATAATTGTGCTCTGACCCCAAAGTCTCATCACAGCTATCTGGATATTTAGGTCCTTCTGAGATCGGGCTATATTCCTCCTATTCATTGCAAGAACCTTCATCTTTGCACAACTAAAGTTCATGTTCGCTTCCTTCGAACAAACTAGGATTCCAGGGGCCCTTTTCAGTTTTCCTTCTCTTTCCTAATCTGAATCTTCTCCCACTCCTTAGGACTCCAACCTTGATTTCAGGTTCTGTTCTTCCGGGGAACATCTCCATGCACTCTTCCCCATGTTCTTACATGCTTGTTAGAGACATAGCCCCCTCCTAGACACACAGCTCAACTATCCAAGTGAAAAAGGCCCTTCTCATAAGAAAGTATTTTTATCCATGTATTTATACTTGATAAGTATCTCCTTCGTGGTCCTTGGAAGAAATATCTTTCAGCTTCACTATATGAAGTTATACTATCTACTCCAAACTCGGTAATATACCCTTGCAATATGCTATCAACCCAAAAATCAACAGCTCTAGAGACAACGTTACTTACACTAGTTATCTCCTGAACCAGTTGGTTACTCCACTCGTTAATCTCCCTTGTCTGGTAGTTAGTCCGTCTAGATGTCAATCCTACTAACCAATCATGTAATAGAACAAGGAACTTGGAAAAGAAGATCTCAAGAATATCAGAGTATATATATTCATCTAAACATCTTTCTACACTGAACCATGTTCCTGTGCTTTCTTCTTGTGCAAACACCAGCATTTTAGCATCCATCCAGTCTTCTATATCCTCCTTCATTGGGTGCCACACCATCTCCCCAATTTAATGAAGAGGTCCCAGCATCATAACCATTTATTGCCCACTTTTCCCCACTTACGCGACCCAGGTTCTACACAGCCCACCGATCTAGCAACTACCCAAGACACCAGCCTGATAGAGAAAGCCCCATTAGAAACGCCTGCAAAGCAGGTGTAGTCTCACCCGAGATATCTCATAGATGGTTAACTGCTGCAACCATGTTTCCATGATTTTCAGGGAAGTAAAGTCCCTTGGCTCGCAACCAAGGAGATCAACGAAGGTAGTAGGATGGATGGATGGAGGAGTTGGTTCTGTGCGACTGAGTGCAACTATATGTCACCGCATGTGACCTAACTTTCCTTTCCACCTCGTAGCTGGTGCAACTCGTGTGGTGCAGCTGATTCACGTCAACCAGCTCTATGACTTAAGTCAGGATTCATAACAATAATTATACATAATGATATATATACAGTTCCAATTCAGCAAGGCATTATGTTCATCCATTTACCAATTCCAAGAAACTAACAGAGACTAAACCACAATTAACATGATACAAAAATAAACTAACAATCAATCACATAAACATTCACCACATCAATCATTCGTTTAGACACAAGAAATAACATGGAAACCCATCTGGGAAAAACCACCAAGGTGCTATTCATCTGGCATGAGAAAGGATATATCACCTTGCATTCTATGAGATGTAGACTGATCTTGAGATATGTCTTTAATTTCAAACTCATAGTTCTCATGCTCTGTGGTTCACTCTCCTACTCTACTCCTACTCCTAGCAGTCTGCTCACACTGCAGTCAGATCCATGGCTCAACAGCCCCTCTAATGCTACCATACTCTTCCTGAGTCTACTCCTCTTCTGATCGCTATCACATTACAACATTATTAATCTGTAATAGTAATATAGGGACTAAAACATAGTCTCATAAGAGATTTCAGACAATAAGGCATGAAAATGGTATAATGGTGCTACAAAATGAGTAGGCGCTCTGTATAATCAATAAGGAATGAGTAATAGAATACAATGATCATGTTGGAAGCATGAATGACAAAGCAATTTGAATTCCCAAGGAGGTCATTTGAATTGAATGAGTGAGACTAGCTTAATTGAATGTATACCATAGTCAACACTCAAGTTAACCACTGATCAAAACCTTAATTGAGTCAACTGAGCCCTAACTGAATTTGAAGTGCAATAAATGAATGAGTCTAACTGAAAGTAGCTTAGACACATGTCACTGCAAGCCAACCAACAATTGGTAGTGCATCAATGACTCCAATGAACCCTGATGAGGTTAACTGAAGTGTAACTGACCATCAGAAGTGGTTGGAGGTGCCCCCGTTGACTCCAGTTCATTAAATAATCAATTTAATGAAGGAAGGCACTGTCACTACTTTGTTGAACTGATTGTAACCATTAGTTAGCAATATGGGGCATTAATGACACTCATATAACCCCTGGAGTGCTTCAGTTAGCCTCCCTGAACATAGGAGAAGGCTAAGTTAGCCTCCTTGACTGAAGGTAGGCGTGGGTGTGCTCATGCTGATGTCATGTAGTGCTCCTCTGATGTTAATTAAGTCAATAAAACTTAGTATAGTGGTTTAACTAGGCCAAATTGAACAAAATGAGTGTGTATCGTGGTAAATGTCTCCAACACCCCCCCTTAAGCTATACTCAAGAGGAGTAGATGTTGGAGACATTTACCACCATACACACTTTTTTTGGTCAAATTGGCCTAGTTAAACCACTATATTAAGTATTATTGACATTAATTGACATCACTGGAGCATTAAATGTCATCATCCAGTCTCACCCACGCCTACCTTCAGTCAAGGAGGCTAACTTAGCCTTCTCCTACATTTGAGGAGGCTAACTGGAGCACTCCGGGGGTGATATGAGTAATATTAATGGACTTTATTGATAACTGGTGGATACAATCAGTTAAACAAGTCAGTTAAGGCACCTCCTCTCATTCAATATATTATTTAATGATTATTTAATGAAGTGGATTCAACAAGGGCGCCTCCACCAACTTCTGATGTGCAGTTCAACTTCAGTTAACCTCATCCGGGTTCATTTGAGATAGTGTAGCACTACCTCTTGATGGTTGGTGATCTATGACATGTGTCTAATCTCTTTTAGTTGAGACTCAGTCATTTATTTCACTTCGAATTCAGTTAGGGTTAGTTGAGTCAACTAGGGTTTTGGTTAGTGGTTAGCTGAGTGTGAACCATGGCTTACAGTCAGTTAAGCTAGACTGACTCATTCAATTCGAATGACCTCCTTAGGTATTTGAATTGATCACTCATTCAAGTTGTATCATGACATTGTAATTGTAATCATTCATTCTTTATGTGAATACAGAGCGGCTACTATTCTTGTAGACCGATTACACCATTTCATGATTTATTTGTTGATTATTCTTCGATGAGATTGATGTTTTGTTCCTAGATCAATAGACAATATTAATATGGTATTAGAGCTTACGGCGGGATGAAGATCTATCTCTCAAAAACAAGCTTTTTGACAGATTTATGCAGGAAAATTGAGCAATAGCTCAAAAATCCAGCACCGCACTAGAAGCAAAGGCTTACCACTTAATACCCCAAGTAAAGAACTTGTTGATCAATATTTCTTGATTGACTATGTTGGGTGTGATGAAATCCTAAAATGTGCAGGTTGTCTAACCTTACGGTGCCCCTTTTGTTTTGATTTGCAGGTTTTAATAAGTACAACTTTGAATGGATTCATCAATCCCTCTTCTCACCCCATTCGCAAGCTATTCAGAATGGAAGTTGAAGATGGTTGCATCTCTGAAGAGACGAGGTCTCTATGAGGTTTCTATTGGACTTGGAAAAGAGTCTTATGAGAATGAGAATGACTGGATAAATGATGGTGATAGAGCTTTTGGAGCAATATGTCGGGCCCTTTCTCCTAGCTTGCGCTACCTTATTGGTCTTGCTTAATACCCAAAGGATCTCTAGACAAAATTGGATAGAAACTTTGGCAAGAAAAATTAGGATCATAATAGCACTTTGGAGATCACATCTAGCACCATAAGAGTTCTTTACTCAAAAGTATCGACCTCTACTCTCTCTGATGAATTTGTTCAAGATGAAGATGAACCAGAATCTTCTACACACTCCATTTGAATTGAAGAAAGTCTCCATGCAGTGACTCCTTCTCCTGATGCTCCAGAAGTTCATGAGATCTCTGATATCTCATCTCCTCATATTGCTAAAACAAAAGAAGACATTCAAATCTTTGATATTGAAGAAAAATACTGCTACACTTCCATGCAAACATTCACTGGTGATTTTCCTTTGAATTTTGTGCAAAATTTAAGAGTAATTGCTTCCGAAAGTGAAGAGAAATTTGATTTTTCTCCATCTAATGTTGCTGCTGGTGTGAAAATATGTAAAAAATTTGATATTTTGGAAAAAAAATCAGATTATAAGAGTGACACATTCGCTCCCCATGATCTATATCTTCCAGCAAAATCTTGCAGGATTGCATGCACCAAAATTCAGAATTTTGAAGAAAAAGACAACTGTGCATCCACCGTCTCGGTTGACCATACTTTTGGACCTGATATGAACCTTATTGGATCTGATATGATATTTCTTAGTTCAAAATTTCAGGTTCATAAACCTTCAGTACTGCTTGTATATGTTCACATGAATGGTGTGAAGAAACAAGTATCACAAGCAATGTTATCAGAACCGGACCGGTCATCGAACCAGTGAAGCCCAAAATGTGAACCGGACCGAAAACTGGACTGAAACTGGCAAAAAATCGGCTGACTAAAAAATACATAAAATATTCATATTTTGTAAAAAACATATATATATTCATGTGAATACATATGAATCCAGACCATTAATACAAAAATATGCAAAGTTTCTCATATATGTAGCAAATATGGGTGCAAATATCCAAAATAGCACCTAGTGCAATACATCTCTGAGGTTCTGAACCAAAGTACATTAACAAAGAGGCTCCAAAGTACATCAGCAAAGTTTTATTTTTTGGTTTTTTTTTTTTTAAATTGAGTTCCCTGAGTCCCCAGTCCAGACTGGCCGGTTCGGCCGGTTTTGGCCGGTTCCGGCCGGTTCCATACCCGGTCTAGAAAAAAATCCGGTTTTTTCAAAAAAAATTGCTGACTGGACCGGCCAACCCTGTAAACCGGTCAGACCGGCTAGTTTTGCCGGTTCTGGTCCGGTTCCAATAACACTGATTGCAAGTCTCCTACAAAACTGTTGCTGGGGATTTGATTTCATTTCACAGTTTTGGATCTGTTGTGAACTTATTTAGATCGGATTTACATTCTGATTTGATATTATTTTGTTCATATTTTAAAATCCAATATCTTTCAGTCATGGTTGTAGTTGCTCTCACCAATTCTAGTGTGAAAAATCAAGTACCGCACTTTCTTTTCAAAACTATTGATGGGGATTTGGTGTTAGTTTCCTCATATGAGGTTGCTAATATTTTATTATGTGATTAATTAGCTATTACAAAAGCTAGATTAGATTATGGAGCTCAATCATTCACTCTCCACAGTCCCAGGGCTTCTCTACCTTTGGTCACATGCTCATCTCCTCACAGAACTAGTAAAGAGGAAGACATTCTGCATCCGCTTGGACACTTGCCCCTAATAATTGGGGCTGATTTTACCACTCATGGTTTTCTGTTCAAGGCTGCAACATATCAGTTTCTTGAGTGTTCCACACATGGTTCAAATCCTCAAGAACCTTTGCTCTCTCTTCAAATGATTTCAACTACTCTACATGGGTCCAATTTCACCGTGCAACTGTTTATATTTCTGATTTAGTTGAGTGCATTGTTATTATTCCAAAGTGGAAGATTCCTCTAGACATATTCATTTAGTTTGTATTCATAGGTTCACATGCACAGTCTCAGGATACTGCTGCATAGAAGAACCAATTCTTGATTTACTGCTTAGTTTGAGGGGGTGTATTTTTCCCATGAGGTTTTCCCCATTTCCTTGGTTATATTAAGCAGTTACTTTATTATACAGGGTGACCTATGGCCTTTTTTTCTGAGGCCCTGGCATTTTTATGCATTTTTTTTTTCTAACTCCTCCTGATTATAGCTTAAGGGGGGATGTTGGAGACATTTACCACCATACACACTCTTTTTGGTCAAATTGTCCTAGTTAAACCACTATCCTAAGTATTATTGACATTAATTGACATCAGTGGAGCATTAAATGTCCTCATCCAGTCTCACCCATGCCTACCTTTAGTCAAGGAGGCTAACTTAGCCTTCTCCTACATTCGAGGAGGCTAACTGGAGCACTTCGGGGGTGATTTGAGTGATATTAATGAACCTAATTACTAACAGGTGGTTAGAATCAGTTAAAAAAGATATTTAAGGTGCCTCTTCTCATTAAATATATTATTTAATGAACTGGAGTCAACAGGGGTGCCTCCACAAACTTTTGATGTGCAGTTCAACTTAAGTTAACCTCATCGGGGTTCATCGAAGTTAGTGTAGTGCTATCTTGATGGTTGGTGAGATTGGACATGTGTTTGATCTCTTTCAGTTGAGACTCAGTCATTTATTGCACTTCGACTTCAGTTAGGGTTAGTTGAGTCAATTAGAGTTTTGGTCAGTGGTTAAGTTAGTGTGAACCATGGCTTACAGTCAGTTAAGCTAGACTCACTCATTCAATTCAAATGACCTCCTTAGGTATTCGAATTTCTCACTCATTCAAGTTGTAGCATGACATTGCAATTGTAATCATTCATTTTTTATGTGAATACAGAGCGGATACTATTCCTGTAGACTGATTACACCATTTCATGAGTTATTTGTTGATTATTCTTTGATGAGATTGATGCTTTGTTCCTAGATCAATAGACAAGATTAATAGTAGAAAACATAAAATGCATAAAAATTCTAGGGCCCCAGCAACTAAGGCCATAGGTCACCCTGTACAATACTGCAACTCAAACAATGCTAACAAACAAACTAAGTGAGGGAAAGAGGGAAAACCCAGTGGGAAAAACACCCCCTCAAGCTGAACACTGAAAGTAGTAGGATCACCCTGATGAAATCACCCCCAACAATGAACGGAGGTAAGTGAACTTTTTTGAAAGGCTCTTGGTGAAGATGTCTGCAATCTGCTCATCAGTCAGGCAATATTGCAAAATGATGGTCCTGTCATGCACTAGGTCCCTAATATAGTGCATGTGTATCTCTACATGCTTCGTCCTCTTCCTGGTAATTGGATCTATGGATATCTTAATAGCACTTTTATTGTCACAAAAGATGATAGTGGACAAAGTACTACCAAGACGAAACTCTGAAAGAATGCCTTGCAACCAAACTGCTTGGATGCAAGCATTCATCGCTCCTCGATACTCGGCCTCTGCTGAAGATAATTCTATGGCAGCCTAATTTTTTCTATACCATCAAATAGGGCCACCACCAAACATGAATAAATATCTGGAAGTTGACTTCTGATCAATATAATCACCCACGCAATCGGAATCTATGTATCCAACCAGCTCTAGCTCGGAGTCTGCAGCATAGTGAATGTCGTAGGTCCTGGTTCCCTGAATGTACTAGAGGATCCTCTTGGATTCCTTCCAATGAATATCATGGGGCTTCTACATGAATCTTGATACAGCATTCATGGCATAACAGATATCAGGATGAGAATGTGTCAAGTATAACAAGCTACCAATCAATGGTCGATAAATAGTGCAGTCCATGGAAGGTGTGCTTTTTCCTTCTTCAAGGCTAATCCCTGAAAGGAAAGGGAATGGTGTAGGCATACATTCATCCATGTTAAAATGGATTAATAGGTCTGATATGTATTTGTACTGAGTGACCATTTTCCCATCAGAATTTTGCTCTATTTTGAGCCCCAAAAATTGTTTTAAGAGCCCCAAATCGCTCATTTCAAATGCATTGTGGAGAGCAGTTTTGATGACTGAAATAGAAGCAACTGTGCTACCTGTGATGAGTAAGTAATAAAAATATAAAACAATAATAATCAAATTACCATCATATTTTTGTATAAACACATTTGGATCTGATTTACACCTTTGGATGTTTTGCGAGAGAAGGAAGGCATCCATCTTGGAATACCACTCTCTTGGGGCTTGTTTTAACCCGTATAGTGACTTCTTTAGCTTGAAAAACAAAGATTTATTAGAAATGTATCCCTTAGGATTCTTCATGTATATCTCCTCATGAATATCTCCATGCAAAAATACTGACTTAACATCCATATGATGCACTTCCCGGTGCTTAGATGCTGAAATTGCCAAAACTAGGCGGATGGAGTCCATTTTTGCAACTGATGCAAAAGTCTCATGGTAGTCCACACCTTGGACTTGGGAGAAAAAATTTTCCAGTAGACTTGCATTATATTTGTAGGTGCTTCCATCTATAGAAAAATTGGTCTGAAACACCCACTTGCGTTGAACCAATTTCCTTCCCGGAGGAAGAGAAACTAGTTCCCAAGTAGTGTTTTTCTGAAGAGAATTCATCTCTTCTTCCATGGAAACTTGCCATCTCGGATCCTTCCAAGCATGGTAGTAGGATTTTGGGAATGAACTAATCATAAAATAACAAGTTTCAGATATAAAATTATCAGGATAAGAGAGCGCAATACCTGCTCTTTGGAAATCAGACCGGGTTCTCCTTGGATCATCCGAATTTCCAATGTTATCTCCTGCGGAGGAGAGTGTCTGTCGAGCCCATGTTGGGTGATTATTTTGTACTTCAGGTTATGATTCAGAATATAATGTTTGTTTTACACTGATATGAGAAATCATAGGATCCAAATCAGGTTCATCACTCCCAATTTCATCATCCAAATATTCAATAGAATAGGAAGGAAATTCAACATTTTTCTCCTTCAATAGTTCCACCTCCTGAAGAGGCTCATCAAACTTGACACTCCTTTCCATGATGATATGTTTTGTTTTGATATCTAGCAGCTTGAAACCTTTTTATTCATTAGGATACCCAATAAACATACCTTCTATTCTTTGCTGTTGCAAATCCCTCCTTTTATCAAGTGGAGTTTGGTCCCATGCAGTGGACCCAAACACCCGCAGGTTCGACACATCCAACTTATGTCCGAGGTATGCTTAGAAAGGGGTATTCCATTTCATGGATGAGTGTGGAACTATATTATGAATGTATGATACAGCATGCATGGCTTCATCCAACAAATTTGTAGCCAACTTCTTTGATTCCAACATACAGGTAGTCATCTCCTTGAGAGACCGATTCTTCTTTTCCGCTAGACCGTTCTGGTGGGGAGTGTAGGGAATTGAATGTTGGACATGAATACCAATTTGGGAGAATATGTGTAGTAAATAATTATTGACATACTCCCCACCATTATCAAATATCAATATATTTATCTTAATCCCATATGCATTCTCGATCAAGGCCTTCAATTCAGTGATTTTTTCACATACTTCAGACTTCTTTTTGAGAAAGAAGACCCATGTGTACCTGGAAAAATCATCAATAAAAGTTAGAAGATACCTTGATCCATTCATGTATGTGATAGGCATGGGACCACTGATATCAAAATGTATCAGCTCCAAGATGCATGTAGTTCAGTTTGCCTTCCCCCGATCGAACATGTGCTTAGGGTGCTTTCCAACAACACAGCCCTTGCAAATTCCAGTGGTTTCCTTGATGACTGGGAGGCCTTCAACCATGGATTTTTTCTATAATTGCTGCAATTATTTGAAGATGAGATGGCCAAACCTATCATGCCATATTCTACTAACTTCATTTCCATGACTCAGTAGTGTGGTGGGCTTTGCATCCTCCACAAAGTGGGAAAACTCATAGGCTTTTGCATGATGGTTTGCAAGGCCTTTAGTAATAAGTTTCCCGGATGCAAGTTCCGTTATCTCAAGATCATTAGCACTGAAGGATACTCTCTTAGGTAGTCCTGTATGTGTCATATGATAGACACTAAGGAGATTTGATTCCAAAGACGGATCAACCGTACCTTGTCCTTCTGAAATGATGGTGGAGTCATCTCCCATGTGGACAAAGATGGATTTTCCAGTATCCAAAGATGAGAAGGAGTATCTTTCATCCATCATGTGGTTTGAAGCTCTAGAATCAATCAATAGTGCTTTGGACGTTGAAGTGCTTGCCATTAGGGCATGATCTCTTTCATGTTGTGGTTCCCGATCTTGCTGATCTCTCCTCCAAAATATTTCCAGAAGATTGATGTGATTTCTCTCAAGGAGAGAGGTAGCTTCATAAATTTTATTCTTCATGTAGGCATGTTCAGGGTGGAAACCCTTCCCACAGTATGAACACTTGAATTTTTCCTTTCCATGATGCCTTTTTCCTTTGTTCTTCTTTCAGCTGGAAGACTCATCATGCTGTTGGTTTTAAACATTAGGATTAGGAGCTTCAAATTTAGTTTTTGGGTTCTTCTGCTGCTTTCCTTTACCTTTAAGATCTTTTGGCCCCAAGATATGGAGGGATTGATCATGGGAGGATTTGATGATCCCCATCTGGACAAGCTTGTCATGTTCACTTGTTAGGGACTCAATGAAGGCATTGAGTGTAGGCATCTTGCATCCAGGCGTTGAGAGATTCCCCACACGGAATGTAAAGACAAAAATTGAATAATAAGATCCAGGTTTGGATAGTATGTTAAGGATGATCTGATCATCCTCCTTCTCCACTTTTCATTTCTTCAATAGTAAGACAATGTGCTTGAACTTTGTGAAAAAGGCATGCAAGGTCTAGAAATTGGAAGGCTGGAGAGACATCAACTCATTCGCAAGCTGGTATACTCTCAAATCATCCAAATTTCCATACATGGTTTCCAATTTGTCCCAGATTTCCTTTGGAGTATTCAATCTCGAAAGATGGAAAAGAAGATCCCAGGAAATAGAGAGGCACAAGAAACCAAATGCTTCATCCTTCTTGTTCAAGAATCTAGCTTTGTCTATCATAGAAGCAGGCTCTTCTTCAGTTTCCAAAGTGACCCTATAGAGTCCTCTAGCACATAGCCAGATCTCCATGTCTCCTTTCCATGAGTGGAAATTGAATGGAGTCAAGAGTTATATGGAAGAAGCCATCTGAATCTGATGGAGTGAATGCTTTCACCTATAAAAATCCTAAAAATCAGAACAAAAAGGGAATTGTAAGGTCAGACAGCTTACACATTTTAGGCTTTCATCACACCCAGCATAGTCAATCAAGCAAGCTTGATCAACAATTTCCTTACTTGGGGTATTAAGTGGTAAGCCTTGGCTTCTGGTGCAGTGATGGATTTTTGAGCTATTGCTCAATTTTCATGCAAGATTTGTCAAAAACCTTGTTTTTGAGAGATCTGAGCTTCATCCCACCGTGAGTTCTGATACCATATTAATCTGTCACAGTAATTTAGGGACTAAAACATAGTCTCATAAGATATTTCAGACAATAAGTCATGAAAATGGTATAATGGTGCTACAAAATGAGTAGCCGCTCTATATAATCAATAAGGAATGAGTAATACAATACAATGGTCATGCTGGAAGCATGAATGACAAAGAAATCCAAATTCCCAAGGAGGTCATTAAAATTGAATGAGTGAGTCTAGCTTAACTGAATGTAAGCCACAGTCAACACTTAAGTTAACCACTAATCAAAACCCTAATTGACTCAACTAAGCCCTAACTGAAGTCGGAGTGCAATAAATGATTGAGTCTAACTGAAAGTAGCTCAGACACATGTCACTGCAAGCCAACCAATAAGTGGTAGTGCATCAATGACTCCAATGAACCTCGATGAGGTTAACTGAACTGTAACTGACCATTAGAAGTGGTTGGAGGCGCCCCTGTTGACTCCAGTTCATTAATTAATCAATAAATAATCAATTTAATGAAGGAACAAAACTTCACTGGTCTGTTTAACTAATTGTAACCATCAGTTAGCAATATGGGGCATTAAGTGGTAGTGCATCAATGACTCCAATGAACCTCGATGAGGTTAACTAAACTGTAACTGACCATTAGAAGTGGTTGGAGGCGCCCCTGTTGACTCCAGTTCATTAAATAATCAATAAATAATCAATTTAATGAAGGAACAAAACTTCACTCGTCTATTTAACTGATTGTAACCATCAATTAGCAATACGGGGCTCCAGTTAGCTTCCCTGAATGTAGGAGAAGGCTAAGTTAGCCTCCTTAACTGAAGGTAGGCATGGGTGTGCTCATGCTGATGTCATCTAGTGCTCCTCTGATGTCAATTAAGTCAATAAGACTTAGGGTAGTGGTTTAACTAGGACAAATTAACCAAAATGAGTGTGTATGGTGGTAAATGCATCCAAGAAACATAACCGGAACCCCCCTCCATGGATTACCACTGAATAGCAAACTACTATTGAAAACTGAATAGGGATCAATGAAAACCTCACAGACCAACCTTCTAACCATTGCATCACTCCTATTTATACTAATTTACATGGCCACACAGGGCCAACTGCATCCTAGTAGTCTATTAGCCGTCACCATCAGCCACCACTCTGGTTACAGGTGTGGTGATAATGACTTGACATGAAGCACTATCGCCTTGACTTACAAATATCTTCTCATACATGTGTAGCTGCAGGATTACACCGTCTGACATGGCCATCATCTGGATTCCGTAATTGTCCTTTTCCCCTTGCGCTCTTCCATGCTTGCCTTTCTTTTGCTACACACCTCTCTATTATTCCTTTGCGGGCCCTTTCCACCTTCGCGATATTCCTTTGCTTATATCACGTGCATGACACATTTTCCTTGGTTGTGTGTGCAACTTCCTTCTTATGCCCCTTTCTCGGGCCAACAGTTTCCAACCACAGATGTTTCCCCGACTCATTCTAAGCCTTCAAAAATTGCCCCTCTTTCACCCATTTCATGGATTTGAAACTAAGAAACCTCGTGAGCACTATGATTTAGTGGAATTAACCTCCTCCATCAATTTATTGCTCAGTCAATCCTGACCCTTGATATATGTGGGTATTTTAACGTATTTCACAAAATGCAAAAGTGACTTGGTTTGCAAAAGTGCATGTCGTATTTGCAAAACCTATTATCTCCATTGATCTATCCTGCCTCTAAATTGCCATTGTTTAAATATTATCTCCCTTCTCGTAACTTTAGCTGATATGTGTATATTCTTTCTCCCTTTACCGTTGAATGGTGAGATGACTTATGAACAAAATTATGTTTATTCTTTATTCATCCAATGGGCCACCACACCTGCAAACTAGCTTTCTCTTACCTAAGATGGAATCCTTTAAACCGATTTATTTTATCAGGACTTGATTGTCCTGTATTCATACCTTTTTGAGGCTTAAAGGTGACATGATGAGAATTTTATAGAAATTCTCGGTATTCTCCAAGGTCGATCACTACAAAATTTTGCATACCTTACCCCTCTAGTCACTCAGCGTGGAAAAAAAACAGTGCTAACATTTTTGTGTGAAAATCAATGTTATCGGCCATTGGTGGGATTATTCCCTAATAATTGAGTTTGGTCACATTTGATATGGAACTTAACAGACCTAGTCTCTCCCTCGATATTTCATTTTATATTCAAGTATCCATACATGGGAAAACATATTTTTTACAGTCATTGATGAAGGATCCTCTAAATGTGTTATTCCCATTTTTTGATGGTGATCTAATGGGTCTCCAACATTATCTAAGTCAAATACTACCTTGAAATATTTTGATGGTCGTACTTTTACACCTTAGGGGATCCTCGCCATTTTTCCCATTGATTTAGCAGGAAAAAACATTTCTCTTGAAGTTGAAGTGGTTGATCCTCTATTGGATTATAGCCTCCTTCTTGGGCATAGTTGTATTTATGCATTGAAATATGTATCTTCATAGATATTTTTTGTGTTATTCATTCTTCTCATTAGGGAAATATACTTACTATAGACCAACTTGATTAATGGATTCCTAATTTGTGTCTCAACAATGGTAGTAATGTGCCATTTGTGGGAGATTCCATGAATAATTATGAGAGTTTTTGTGTTGGATTATTTAAGGACTCGTATTTGAAGGGTTCAATCCTTTTCTCTGAACCCAACATCTCTACCATTGTTTTTCCTATTTGTATGATATCTTTTGAACTTGATGATTCTCTTCAATCATTTTATTTTTGGATGGTAACTCTAGCTTTGAAAGTTGAATATTACATAGAGAAAATTTTGTTGACTATGGTTGATATTTCCTATTAGGTGATTTAATCATCTACTATTGAAGCTACTTCAAACTCTCACCTAGTTGATGATTTTTAATCAATATTCATTTCTATCTCAATATGATTCTCCAACTATTTCACATGACCTTCTTAACATTGTATTACCTTTGGATGAGGAAATTATAGAATTCATAGATCTTGATTAGAGGACTTTGGAGGAAATACACTAATGTGGAGATCTCAACCTTGATACAGAAATGGTGGATAAAATTTTACAAATCCCAATTGCAAAATTTGGATGTCATTTTCCCATAATATCCTATTATGAAACATAATGTGATTTTAGGAGAGACATTGGAAAACATCTTAATGAACATGAGGAGATGTACGATAAGGAAGACATCCTTTACCCTCTACTAGTCATTCTAATGGAAATCAACTAGCTACTTCCAGTTAACTTTGGGGAAAAACACTAACCTCTACAACTTACATTCATGAGAAACAACTAGTGAATTTCAATCATCCTAGGAATGATGATATTTGTGGGTATCCTAGGGAAGTGGAGAATGGGTTTCCTCACAAAAAAGTTTACATGCAAGACACAAAGCAATGTGGTGCTTTGCATATAATTTATCACATTTTGGTGTGGATTGAATTTTCTTTTTTCCTTTTTGTGTCATGTATTTGTGATCCAAATGGATATTGGTGGCCACCAACCTATTCCACTCACTCAAAAAAATTGTTCATTGTGGCAATTTGCTAGTTATTTTTCTACTATTTTTCAAGTCCCAAATTTCTGGGGCCGTTTGAGTCCCTAAATGGAGTTTTTTGGCAATTTGGGGTTGGGGGGGGGGGGG